>CM076683.1:46179619-46182119 GCA_038501925.1 Xenopus petersii | reverse complement strand
CTATATACACTCTATAGATATATATTCATCTATATACACTCTACAGATATATATATTCATCTATATACTCTACAGATATATATATATTCATCTATATACACTCTACAGATATATATTCATCCATCTATATACACTCTATAGATATATATTCATCTATATACTCTACAGATATATATTCATCCATCTATATACACTCTACAGATATATATTCATTCATCTATATACACTCTACAGATATATATTCATCCATCTATATACACTCTATAGATATATATTAATCCATCTATATACACTCTACATATATATATTCATCTATATACACTCTACAGATATATATTCAACCATCTATATACACTCTACAGATATATATTCATCTATATACACTCTACAGATATATATTCATCTATATACACTCTACAGATATATATTCATCCAGCTATATACACTCTACAGATATATATTCATCCACCTATATACACTCTACAGATATATATTCATAAACCTATATACACTCTACAGATATATATTCATCCATCTATATACACTCTACAGATATATATTCATCTATATACACTCTACAGATATATATTCATCTATATACTCTACAGATATATATATTATCCATCTATATACACTCTACAGATATATATTCATCCATTTATATACACTCTACATATTTATTTATATATATATATATATATATATATATATATATATATATATATATATATATATATATATATTCATCCATCTATATACACTTAACATATATATTCATACATCTATATACACTCTACGGATATATACACATCCATCTGTATACACTCTACAGATATATATTCATCTGTCTACATACACTCGACAGATATATATATTCATCTATATACACGCTACAGATATATATTCATCCGTCTATATACACTCTATAGATATATATTCATCTATATACACGCTACAGATATATATTCAACAATCTATATACACTATATATATATATATATATATATATATATATATATATATATATATATATATATATATATATATATACACTTACATACATACATCTATATATACTCTACAGATATATATTCATCCACCTATATACACTCTATAGATATATATTCATTCATCTATATACACTCTGCAGATATAAATTCATCCATCTATATACACTCTACAGATATATATTCATCTATATACACTCTATAGATATATATTCATCTATATACACTCTATAGATATATATTCATCTATATACACTCTACAGATATATATTCAACCATCTATATACACTCTATATACACTCTACAGATATATATTCATCCAGCTATATACACTCTACAGATATATATTCATCTAAATACACGCTACAGATATATATTCATCTATATACACTCTCCAGATATATATTTATCTATATACTCTACAGATATATATTCATTCATCTATATACACTCTACAGATATATATTTATCTATCTATATACACTCTACAGATATATATTCATCCATTTATATACACTCTACATATATATATATATATATATATATATATATATATATATATATATTCATACATCTATATACATCTTAACATATATATTCATTCATCTATATACACTCTACAGATATATATTTATCTATCTATATACACTCTACAGATATATATATTCATCCATCTATATACACTCTATAGATATATATTCATCTATATACACGCTACAGATATATATTCAACAATCTAAATACACTATATATATATATATATATATATATATATATATATATATATATATACACACATACATACATACATCAATATACACTCTACAGATATATATTCATCCACCTATATACACTCTATAGATATATATTCATTCATCTATATACACTCTGCAGATATATATTCATCCATCTATATACACTCTACAGATATATATTCATCTATATACACTCTATAGATATATATTCATCTATATACACTCTACAGATATTCATCCATCGATATACACTTTACAGATATATATTCATCTATATACACTCTACAGATATATATATATATTCATCTATATACTCTACAGATATATATATATATATTGATCTATATACACTCTACAGATATATATTCATCCATCTATATACTCTATAGATATATATTCATCTATATACACTCTACAGATATATATTCATCTATATACTCTACAGATATATGTTCATCCATCTATATACACTCTACAGATATATATTCATCTATATACACTCTACATATATATATTCATCTATATACTCTACAGATATATATTCATCCATCTATATACACTCTACAGATATATATTTATCCATCTATATACACTCTACAGTTATATATTCATCCATTTATATACACTCTAAATATATATATATATATATATATTCATCCATCTATATACACTCTACATATATATTCATCCATCTATATACACTTTACAGATATATATTGATCTATATACACTCTACAG
>CM076683.1:46164619-46167119 GCA_038501925.1 Xenopus petersii | reverse complement strand
ATAAACCTATATACACTCTACAGATATATATTCATCCATCTATATACACTCTACAGATATATATTCATCTATATACACTCTACAGATATATATTCATCTATATACTCTACAGATATATATTCATTCATCTATATACACTCTACAGATATATATTTATCCATCTATATACACTCTACAGATATATATTTATCCATCTATATACACTCTACAGATATATATTCATCCATTTATATACACTCTACATATTTATATATATATATATTCATCCATCTATATACACTTAACATATATATTCATACATCTATATACACTCTACAGATATATACACATCCATCTGTATACACTCTATAGATATATATTCATCTGTCTACATACACTCGACAGATATATATATTCATCTATATACACGCTACAGATATATATTCATCCGTCTATATACACTCTATAGATATATATTCATCTATATACACGCTACAGATATATATTCAACAATCTATATACACTATATATATATATATATATATATATATATATATACACTTACATACATACATCTATATACACTCTACAGATATATATTCATCCACCAATATACACTCTATAGATATATATTCATTCATCTATATACACTCTACAGATATATATTCATCTATATACACGCTACAGATATATATTCATCCGTCTATATACACTCTATAGATATATATTCATCTATATACACGCTACAGATATATATTCATCCGTCTATATACACTCTATAGATATATATATATATATATACACTTACATACATACATCTATATACACTCTACAGATATATATTCAACCATCTATATATACTCTACAGATATATATTCATCCATCTATATACTCTATAGATATATATTCATATATATACACTCTACAGATATATATTCATCTATATACTCTACAGATATATATTCATCTATATACTCTACAGATATATATTCATCCATCTATATACTCTACAGATATATATTCATCCATCTATATACACTCTACAGATATATATTTATCCATTTATATACACTCTACATATATATATATATATATATATATATATATATATATATATATATTCATCCATCTATATACACTTTACAGATATATATTCATCTATATACACACTACAGATATATATTCATCCATCTATATACACTCTATAGATATATATTCATCTATATATACTCTACAGATATATATATTCATCTATATACTCTACAGATATATATATATATTCATCTATATACACTTTACAGGTATATATTCAACCATCTATATATACTCTACAGATATATATTCATCTGTATACTCTACAGATATATATTCATCTGTATACTCTACAGATATATATTCATCCATCTATATACACTCTACAGATATATATTCATCCATCTATATACACTCTACAGATATATATTCATTTATATACACACTACAGATATATATTCAACAATCTATATACACTTTATATATATATATATATGTATACATATATATGTGTATATATGTATATATATATTCATCCATCTATATATACTCTACAGATATATATTCATCCATCTATATACACTCTACAGATATATATTCATCCATCTATATACACTCTACAGATATATATTCATCCATCTATATACACTCTACAGATATATATTCATCCATCTATATACACTCTACAGATATATTCATCCATCTATATACACTCTACAGATATATATATTCATCTATATACACGCTACAGATATATATATTCATCTATATACACGCTACAGATATATATTCATCCATCTATATACACTCTACATATATATTCATCCATCTATATACACTCTATAGATATATATATATATATATATTCATCCATCTATATACACTCTACAGATATATATTCATTCATTATACACTCTACAGATATATATTTATCCATCTGTATACACTCTACACATATATATTCATCTATATACACTCTATAGCTATATATTCATCTATATACACTCTACAGATATATATTCAACCATCTATATATACTCTATATACACTCTACAGATATATATTCATCCAGCTATATACACTCTACAGATATATATTCATCTATATACACGCTACAGATATATATTCATCTATATACACTCTCCAGATATATATTTATCTATATACTCTACAGATATATATTCATTCATCTATATACACTCTACAGACATATATTTATCCATTTATATACACTCTACATATATATATTCATCCATTTATATACACTCTACATATATATATATTCATACATCTATATACATCTTAACATATATATTCATACATCTATATACACTCTACAGATATATACACATCCATCTATATACACTCTACAGATATATACACATCCATCTATATACACTCTACAGATATATATTCATCCATCTATATACACTCTACAGATATCTATTCATCCATCTATATACACTCTACAGATATATATATTCATCTA
>CM076683.1:46157119-46159619 GCA_038501925.1 Xenopus petersii | reverse complement strand
ATCTATATACACTCTGCAGATATATATTCATCCATCTATATACACTCTACAGATATATATTCATCTATATACACTCTATAGATATATATTCATCTATATACACTCTATAGAGATATATTCATCTATATACACTCTACAGATATAGATTCAACCATCTATATACACTCTATATACACTCTACAGATATATATTCATCCAGCTATATACACTCTACAGATATATATTCATCTATATACACGCTACAGATATATATTCATCTATATACACTCTCCAGATATATAGTCATTCATCTATATACACTCTACAGATATATATTTATCTATCTATATACACTCTACAGATATATATTCATCCATTTATATACACTCTACATATATATATATTCATACATCTATATACATCTTAACATATATATTCATACATCTATATACACTCTACAGATATATACACATCCATCTATATACACTCTACAGACATATATATTCATCCATCTATATACACTCTATAGATATATATTCATCTATATACACGCTACAGATATATATTCAACAATCTATATACAATATATATATATATATATATATATATATATATATATATATATATATACATACATACATACATACATACATACATCTATATACACTCTACAGATATATATTCATCCACCTATATACACTCTATAGATATATATTCATTCATCTATATACACTCTGCAGATATATATTCATCCATCTATATACACTCTACAGATATATATTCATCTATATACACTCTATAGATATATATTCATCTATATACACTCTACAGATATATATTCATCTATATACACTCTACAGATATATATTCATCTATACACACTCTACAGATATATATTCATCTATATACTCTACAGATATATATTCATCCATCTATATACACTCTACAGATATATATTTATCCATCTATATACACTCTACAGATATATATTCATCCATTTATATACACTCTATATATATATATATATATATATATATATATATATATATATATATATTCATCCATCTATATACACTCTATAGATATATATTCATCTATATATACTCTACAGATATATATATTCATCTATATACTCTACAGATATATATATATATTCATCTATATACACTCTACAGATATATATTCAACCATCTATATATACTCTACAGATATATATTCATCCATCTATATAATCTATAGATATATATTCATATATATACACTCTACAGATATATATTCATCTATATACTCTACAGATATATATTCATCCATCTATATACTCTACAGATATATATTCATCCATCTATATACACTCTACAGATATATATTCATCCATCTATATACACTCTACAGATATATATTCATCCATCTATATACACTCTACAGATATATATTCATCCATCTATATACACTCTACAGATATCTTCATCCATCTATATACACTCTACAGATATATTCATCCATCTATATACACTCTACAGATATATATATTCATCTATATACACACTACAGATATATATATTCATCTATATACACACTACAGATATATATTCATCCATCTAGATACACTCTACATATATATTCATCCATCTATATACACTCTACAGATATATATTCATCCATCTATATATACTCTATAGATATATATATATATATATATATTCATCCATCTATATACACTCTACAGATATATATTCATTCATTATACACTCTACAGATATATATTTATCCATCTGTATACACTCTACACATATATATTCATCTATATACACTCTATAGATATATATTCATCTATATACACTCTATAGATATATATTCATCTATATACACTCTACAGATATATATTCAACCATCTATATACACTCTATATACACTCTACAGATATATATTCATCCAGCTATATACACTCTACAGATATATATTCATCTATATACATGCTACAGATATATATTCATCTATATACACTCTCCAGATATATATTTATCTATATACTCTACAGATATATATTCATTCATCTATATACACTCTACAGACATATATTCATCCATTT
Organism: Xenopus petersii; assembly: GCA_038501925.1. Taxonomy (NCBI): domain Eukaryota; kingdom Metazoa; phylum Chordata; class Amphibia; order Anura; family Pipidae; genus Xenopus; species Xenopus petersii. The sequence goes on along the minus strand of CM076683.1, from coordinate 46,157,551 downwards.
ATATACACTCTACATATATATATTCATCCATTTATATACACTCTACATATATATATATATATTCATACATCTATATACATCTTAACATATATATTCATACATCTATATATACTCTACAGATATATACACATCCATCTATATACACTCTACAGATATATATTCATCCATCTATATACACTCTACAGATATCTATTCATCCATCTATATACACTCTACAGATATATATATTCATCTATATACACGCTACAGATATATATTCATCCATCTATATACACTCTACATATATATTCATCCATCTATATACACTCTACAGATATATATTCATCCATCTATAAACACTCTATAGATATAGATATATATATATATATATATATATATATATATATATATATATATTCATCCATCTATATACACTCTACATATATATATATT
>CM076683.1:45889619-46139619 GCA_038501925.1 Xenopus petersii | reverse complement strand
ATTCGATCGATCGATCAAAGGATTTTTCATTCGATCGAACGATTAAATCCTTTGAATCGAACGATTCGAAGGATTTTAAAAAAACAATCGAATGAATATCCTTCGATGAAAAAAACTTTAGCAAGCCTATGGGGACCTTCCTCATAGGCTAACATTGAGTTTGGTAGCTTTTAGCTGCCAAACTAGGGGATCGAATTTTTTTTTAAAGAGACAGTACTTCGACTATCGAATGGTCGAATAGTCGAAAGATTTTTAATTCTAATCGTTCGAATCGTTCCAATTCGATCGAATTCAATCGAATTTAACCAATTCGATGGTCGAAGTACCCAAAAAATACTTCGAAATTCGATTTTTTTTTTATTCGAACCCTTCACCCGAATTTCGTGAATCGGCCCCTATAACTCATGAATAACGAGAAATTAATATATAGAGAATACATATTCTAAAGAATCCTCGATTAGTACGATCAGATCTTTGCGTCTATGGCCAGCTTAAAACAAACACCTAACTAACAAAACACAGATATATTGAAACACCTTATCTAAAATAAAATCCAAACCATAACAACATAACCCTGGATTTAAAGCCCTCATCTATTAAAATGTTTTGTATTTAAAACACATAAAAATGTAAGAATATAAATTCTCAATAATAATATATGTATGTGATAAAAAATATCAGCTTTCTAAAACTGCAGCTTAGGTTTTCTAAAAATGATTTACATTGTTTTCATCTGCTCCTTTCCATTGTTTTTGACTATGGTTTAAGGGCTTGAGCCCAAATTAGGCATTAAAAAAATTTGTTTGCCAGGCTATTTTACACCGTTCACTCACCTGCTTAATATGGCAGCTCTGTGGCAGTTATAAACTGGCACTAGACTTTGCATACAACATCCCATAAAAACAATGCATGGACAAATATAGCAGCATACATAATTGAAAATGTGCCTATTTGCTGAGTTTTCCCATACCAAAAATTTTCCCTGATAAATTACTTTTTTTTTATTGAACATGTGTAACAGAACCTAGACTCTACTCCAATAACAAACATATGTATGGTTTATATGATTTATGTATGTAGTTAATCAAACTAACCCTCCTATTCAAATTATATGACAAATTAAATCTTGGTCCAGAAAATCGAAAATCTATTCTCAAAACATGTGTTTTCAAAACAAACGCTGCTGCAAAATCACAATACACAATATAGTTAATTAAGAAGAAGCAAAAAAAACATTTTACCAAATGCATAAAATCAGCTTTTTAAAAATAAAACTTACTTGCTTCACACCCCTACCCATTCATATCTTCTAAAGGTTTGTAAAATATCTTGTTCTTCTCTTTACAAAACGTTATTTTATTTCCTTCCTTTTCCATCTCTTTTAGCAAGGTTTGAGGCCATGGGCCCAAAATAGCTAAAACAATTTTGTTTGCGAGGAGTCGTTCTTACACTGTTCACTCACCTACTCAATATGGCAGCTCTGTGGCAGTTATAAACTGTCACTAGACTTTGCATACAACATCCCATGATAACAACGCATGGACATATGTACCAGCATACATAATTGAAAATGTGCCAATTTGCTGGATTTTCACAATATACAATAAAGTTAATTAATAAGAAGCAAAAAAATGACCAAATGCAAAAAAATCAGCTTTTTTAAAATTGCGACTTACTTGCTTCACACCCCTGCCCATTCATATCTTCTAGAAGTTTGCAAAATATCTTGTTCTTCTCACAAAACCTTTTATTTCCATTCTTTTCCATCTCTTTTAGCAGAGTTTGAGGCCGTGGGCCCAAAATAGCTAAAACAATTTTGTTTGCAAGGAGTCTCTCTTACAACGTTCATTCACCTACTCAATATGGCAGCTCTGTGGCAGTTATAAACTGTCACTAGACTTTGCATACAACATGCCATGATAACAACGCATGGACATATGTACCAGCATACATGATTGAAAATGTGCCAATTTGCTGGATTTTCACAATACACAATAAAGTTAATTAATAAGAAGCAAAAAAAAATTACCAAATGCAAAAAAAATCTGCTTTTTAAAATTGCAACTTACTTGCTTCACATCCCTGCCCATTCATATCTTCAAGAGGTTTGCAAAATATCTTGCTCTTCTTACAAAACCTTTTATTTCCATTCTTTTCCATCTCTTTTAGCAAGGTTTGAGGCCATGGGCCCAAAATAGCTAAAACAATTTTGTTTGCGAGGAGTCTCTCTTACACCATTCACTCACCTACTCAATATGGCAGCTCTGTGGCAGTTATAAACTGTCACTAGACTTTGCATACAACATCCCATGATAACAACGCATGGACATATGTACCAGCATACATAATTGAAAATGTTCCTATTTGCTGGATTCCCACATTTCTCTGACAAATTTAATGGTGTAGCAAGAACTCTATGGTTGATACGCTGTACATATTTAGTTAATCAAACAACCCTTCTGCTAAATCAAGATTTACGGCAGAAAATGGAAAAAAAACTATTCTCAAACCATATGTTGTCAAAAGAGTGCCACAAACTCACAATAGAGTTAATTAACAAGATTTAAAAACAAACAAAAACAAATCACCATATGCATGAAATCAGCATTTAAAATTGTATCTTACCTGCTTCCCTCTCCTGCCTGCTCGTCTGCTTTCATGATTTTTTTTTTTACAGAGACCTCTCTTTTCTACCCAGTGTTTTCCCCTTGTTCCCTACCTTTGTCATCTTCTCTCTTTCCTCTCCGTTTTCCAATTTTTGTTGTGTCAGGTCCAAAACTGCTGAGGAAATAACCTGTTCTTCGGCTCACCTAACTGACAGAAAAACGGCAGTTATCTGGGTCATGTGATCATGGCTATGTGTGTTTCTCTAGAGTTGTAATACTTGTAATTTCTTTTAATCAGCAGGTTAAAAAGCCACGGCTCACACTCCTGGCATCTCAGCAGAAAGTTTCTTAGTAAATACATTTTACCTTGGGTCTAGAGAGTTGTGTTTCCCTCAGGCTTCCCCTCTTCCTGCAGCTCACACCATATTGACTAATAATAATAATACATTTGCACATACATTATTAAACACTTCAGATATTGTTCAGCAATAATAACAATTTGGCCCCACGATCTTTGGCCACTTCACAACTCCCGGCTGCACTCCCTGACAGCCAGCCTGTTACTTTATAATCCTGGTATAGCTTTATGGAATGACAGAATATTTGACATGAATTTTTCAGGTGGTTAAAAAAATATCCACTGATGGTTGTCATGCCAACCCCCCTTTCCAGCACCTCACGGTACAGTTTAGGGTAGCTGCTAGTTCCTAGTTGATCTTGTGCTGTACCATTTGCCACTAGGTAGGATCTAGCTAATTCACACTGAAACATCTATTTCCTTATCTCTAAAGTTCCTCTGTTCCAAAATCAACTAGGATCTAGACACAACCATTTCCACATGTTCCTCAGCTAATCATCTCAGCTCCTGGAGATGGATGTAGGCAGCCGCATCACGTTTTCCTCACAACTCCATGGTGTAAGAGATGCAAAAGCAGCAGCGTGACGTGCAGTTACTTTCTAATCACTGCTTTGCCATTGCATTGGGCACGTGCTGAGATTACAGCCTGACCTAACGCCGGTCTCCCTTAGTTACACCTGTACCATAGAGTTTGACAGCAGGACATGAGTATTTTATGTCAATAACAGTAGAGTCCTGTCGTGTAACACGTACTCCAGCTTCTGATTGGACAGAGATAAGGGATTAGTACCCTGAATTCTCATTGGCTACCCGCAGTGAATCCAGCAGGTGTCTGGGTGTGGCTGCTGCACCAGGTAACGGCACAGGTTCCTGCGCTGACACGAATTCCCCGGCACTGAAAAAATGGCCAGAATGACCAAAGGTCTGTTTTACAACACAGAAACCTGTGCTATAGCCCCTGAATAGCAATTCGCTGGTGTTAGAGCTCTGTGTATGAGGCCCCTCTCCCGTTCAGACACACAAGTTAAAAAGCGACAGGAGACACTACTACATGGCCATATTCTGCCCTATTTTCAATTTCACTTGTCCCCCAGGCAAATGTTAATGACCCCTTTAAATGTTATCCCTGTACAAAACAAGTCCTGCTCTTGACTCCCAGTTGTGATGAACAGAGTGCGTTAAAAACAATTGGCCTTTACAGCTCCGTGAAACATTTGTTTTGAGGTCTCTTTTGTGTTCAAACACTATTGTGTACAGCAGGCGCAAGTTCACCAGCAATGCCTGTGCCTGTACGAGTATGTCAGGCTTCAGTTAACTATTACTAACCACGTCAAGTGCGCAATATTTTTCTGTCACGTGATTAGACCAATAAAGTAGCGGGAGGCTTGAAAATTCCAGCCAGCTGTGCCAGCAAACCACCTCCCCATATTTGCTTAAAACTATACTTCCCAGCAAGCAACGCGCATTTTTGCGTCATTGCGTTGCGAGTTGCGGGCGCAGTGGGTAACGGAAGGCAGCCGGGCAGTGAGGAGAAGAGGCCTGAAAACCCGCGCGCAGCTGTTCGGGGGGTGACGGAAGCTAACCCGTGCGTGTTCCCCCACTTCCGCGGGAATCGCTTTAGTGTCAGGAGAGCGCTGTGCAGCTGAGCGGTGCCTGTCGGTAGCAGACAGTTGTGTTAGTGAGGGCGCAGTCGGGGGGGACCTCGGGATAAGAGTGACCCGAACAGGGTCCTGGTGAACAAGCGAATGGCGGCAGCCGGAGGAGGCGGAGGGCTTGCAGGACCGGGGGCGAGACGAAGTAGGAGAGACCACTTGAGATCCGGCAGGGCTCCATACAGCAAGAGCCGACAGCAGCAGCAGGTTTGTGTACAGATGGAGGGGAGGCCGGGACACGTGAGATTATCCACATACTGATTCCTTGCTAAAGGCAGACCTTCAGTTTGTTAGAGGTGGTCAGCAATTCTGAGCCGGGGGTGTCGGACGTGTGTTGAGTGAGAGAATAGGGAGTCGGCCCATTTGTCACAAGCAGCGGCATGATTCCTGCTCGTGTCAGGCCACGTTCCTACTTGATGTCCCTGTGTTTTAACAGGACCCGCTGCTGACTCCGTTCTACTTATTACACTTTTAATAGCGGGATAACACATGGACTTCCAGTGTACAACTGCTCACTACCCACCGGTTACACGTGATGAACTCACTGTGTGTCAATTTATGACAATACAATCCTAACTGGCTACTCTTTAGTCAGCCTCGACTTTTGGCACAATTGTGACATTAGTTGAGCACCTTAGTGTCTGCATGCTATAGACCACAGTTTAATTGGGCTTCTATATATATATATATATATATATATATATATATATATATATATATATATATATATATACATTCTATATTTTATAATCAAGGAGTTGACAAACATCAATGATTTTACTCACCTGGCAGATTTGTGTATCATTAAACAGTTCCCTTGGTTTACAGTTGCTTTCTGGATTGTTTGTGATGTTTGCCATATTTGCAAATCATTGTTTTGTGCGCTGTAGGCAAAATATTTAACTGATCTTTTTTTTTTTTCACCATCTGGGTTGTCTTTATTTATTTTTTATATATATGTGAGTGTGTGTGTGTATACTATATGTATGTATGTATGTATGTATGTATGTATGTGTATATATGTGTGTATATATTCACCAGAAGGTGAAGTCACATCTATCACAACATAAATCCTCAATCAACTTAGGAAATGCAAACCTGCTTGTGTCAAAAAAATTTTTGGACTTGGGTCATAATGCAGACCAATTGAAATGGGCGGTTTTAGAAGGAATTCCACCCCTTAAGCATGGAGAAATCCGTGAATAGAGATTGAAACAGAGAGCTGTATGGTGGGTTAATAAGATGAACTTACTGACACCATACAGACTCAGTAGGGATTATGATCTATATCTATTTTTGAGATTTAATAAATATATAGCCCACATGGGCAAGTCAACTCATACACAACATACTTGGAAGTACATGAGTAGTGTCCTATAACTGAACTGTATGGCCTGTACCAGGGTGCACAAATTCCTTACCCTTGACGACATAGCGGTATTGTGTACAACCGATGCACGTATACATCCCAGGAGTCCTCAAACCCTAAAATGTATCTTTGTTCAGTTGTGCTCACCACTAATTTTTAAAACAATTTGGCGGGGGTGCAATGAGGCTGTGACCACAAAATACATATAGACAAATACATATAACACTCAATAGTAAAATCCAGGTCCCACTGTGGCACAATCAATTACATTGAGTTGGAGAAACAACAGCCTCCCAAAAAGCAGTTCCATCCCAAAGTGCTGGCTCTTTATGAAAGCACATGACCAGGCAAAATGACCTGAGATGGATGCCAACACACCAATATTACAACTAAAAAAATATATACTTGTTGGTTCAGGAATTACATTTTATATGGTAGAGTGAATTATTTGCAGTGTAAAACTTGTAATTTAGAAATTAAAAACTACAGCATAAAAATGACGGAATCCCTTTAACTTTCCATTTTTACTCTCTATAGATCAACGACACGAGCTGTGATCAAGAACTTTTCCATTGCGTTTTCTTCCCTGCATTTATCACTTTACTATTCTTCCAACATAATAGAACGGCCTAGGACTTTGTGGCTGGTACCATTGTTGTAAGAAGGAATGGGAGATGATCCAAGCAGTATAACAGCTTGTGGTTTGTTTACATCTAGATTGTATTTGGGAGAGAGTTCATTCCAAGGACTTAAACAATCCGTACTACAAGAGAGGAGTATTATTTAGCAGCCTTACAGAAGGTAATATGGGAGCTTTACTGTATAAACGCTATATCAAAATGGCAAACTTATGACTCTTGTGGTTTCAGCTCCATGCAAACTATATTTTTTTTTATTGTCAGACATAAGATTGTGTGAGTCAAGGATTTGGTAACCAAATGTCTTCTTGCGCCCCATTCCTGTATAAGCGACCACTAAATCTCCTGAAACTGAATGATAGTTGAATAGGTATATGTACAAACGTGATCCATTCAAAGGCCAACTTCATACTTGTGCTTGTCTTGCTGGCAAGAAGTCTCTCTTTTGTGGGAATATACAAATTTGGTCCATTTCTCCTGTAAATGTTACTATTGATGATTGTGATACAGTAATAATTGGTCTTTTGGTCTATAACAAAACCAAAAAAACCCAGCATTTCTTGTTTCTTCTGTCTGGTTAGAAAGTTCCATGAAGCCTGTTATTACATAAGCAACTTAAATACCAAAACAATACAGACCAAACTGGTTTTCACTAAAATGCACATTATGTACTGCTAATTGGGTCACCACATAGGGCAGAATACTTAATGGGGACCCGTCACCCCAAAAAAAATAATCCAAATCCTATTTTAACATGTTAGTCAAGCAAAATGAACTTTAATTACACTGTGAATTATTTGAATCTTGTTTCCTTCAGTCTGTGAATTCATAATTCTAGCAAGCAGGCAGGAGCCATTTTGTGGACACTGTTATTAAGACAAGCCTTCCATAATCTCTGAATCTTGTTTCTGCACCAGAATGGGGGACCCAATGTTAGCCCTTTGGAAGAGACATTTTTGTAGCCTTTATCAGAAGTGTAGACCCCCCCCCCCTTTCAAGATATCTCTAATAAAAGTATAGGCTCACTCATCTCTACACCAACAGCAACTTCTGCAGCCTTTGTTCCAGCTCATGTTCTGCACTCTGATTTTCCTCCACTTCCCAGGCAGCTTTTCAGAACCAAGATGGAAATCTATTCCACTTTGCTGATAGTTTTGCTCTTAAAGGAGAAACCCCTCCCCCCTCCCCTGTGTTGCCCCCCCTCCCTCCTCCCCCCTGGCCTACCTGTCCCCCTGGGCAAATGCCCCTAACTTGTTACTCACCCCTCTGCGCAGGTCCTGTCCACGGAGTTCACGGTCACCATCTTCTCCCACGCGCGTCTTCTTCCTGCTCTGACCGGCGTCTTCTGGCGCATGCGCAGTAGGAACAGGTACTGGTACAGCTCTACTGTGCATGCGCCAAATGTCACGAAGTGAAATCGGAAAACTTCGTGACATTCGGCGCATGCGCAGTAGAGCTGTACCGGTACCTGTTCCTACTGCGCATGCGCCAGAAGACGCCGGTCAGAGCAGGAAGAAGACGCGCGTGGGAGAAGATGGTGACCGTGAACTCCGTGGACAGGACCTGCGCAGAGGGGTGAGTAACAAGTTAGGGGCATTTGCCCAGGGGGACAGGTAGGGAGGGGGGGCAACACAGGAGGGGGGGGAGGGGTTTTGCGCCCTGGGGGTTTCCTTCTCCTTTAAAAGAGTGGAGAAAAAACATAGAGTGCAGAGTATAGGTAATGACTCATTAACGTAGGCAGGAGAAGCTTTTGTAAGTAATTGTGGTTCGGCAAAAATTTTCGAACAGCGAAATATTCTGCAAATGCATTGGTCTATGAGCAACTTCTTTTTGGATGCGTGACAATTTTGCCCATTGGAGTCTATTGCCGTCTTTTTGAAACATTGCAGGTGTGTGGCATTTTACAGTTTTCCCCTGGCATTTGTCCGAATATGCCAATTGCCAGTCCAGGTAAGTTCAAGCTCTTTATTTTCATAGTGTTGTTGAACATTGTGTTGCCCTGACTGTATCAGCAGTGACGGTATTAAACCCGAGGACATGCTTGCTATGTAAGAAAATATAAAAATTTACATTTTAACAAGTCCCTGCTATTTTGGCAGTAGGGAAAGATAGTTTCAAAAGCTGAACATCCCTTTATTCCTTTTGATTGCTTGATCTCTGTCAAATATATCAATCATTAACTGGGTATCCGTATAAACTTGCAGTGAAAACTCCAATATCTGTGACTCTGTAGCATAATTATGTGAATAAGTATATGATTTGTATTGCTTTTAAATGACATGAAGAACTTTGTATTTCAATTCAGTATTCCTTCATTCCTGGGCATGTCAATTTCACACAATTCTGTACCTTTTGATAGTAGGCAACAATTGAAAAGTAGAGGCTAAAATATTCTAGATTCAGTGTTACTGCATCATATTGTGTATAATTTGTCTCAAGTTTAAGACAAATCTAATGATTTACTGAAACAAAGTAGTCAAATCAGTGACTCACATTTAAAGCATTCTTCAACTACTTGGGTCTTCAAAAAGAAAACAAAACTGGAGCCGTTACTGTGCAGTTTGATCTAATCATTAATAGTTATCTGCATTCCCCTGAATATTAAATATAGCATATATACTTTATTTGCAACTTTGAGGCAAATTATTAGACTTGCTCCAAAAAATTGCTTTCATTAATAAGACGCAGCTTGAGTCATTCTGCATTAGCAACCCAGTCAGCGTACTCCTCACTCCTGTCTCATTTTTTAATGAATGAATCCCTTGTGTCCACTACCCAACCACATCACTGCCGCTGAATAAAACTCTACTGGCCCCTTGTATGTGGTGTAGAAAGCTGCCCAGCAAAGTTGGTGGCTGCCAAATTGGGCATGATTAGGCTTCTTGGCTATCCCAAGAAAACAAACTGGTCCTGGCTTCATTTAGGCACACTGCTGATAGTGTGTAATGTGATGTGGGCACTTCATAGGAATGACAGACAGCTGAAGATCTAGGACAAAACTCTAGTTGGACTGTATCCAGGGCTATGAGTAGGTGCCCATTTTGGGACGAAACACATTGGGCTAATGCATGTCCTAATAAAGATTTTTTTTTTTAATTTTTAACATTATTTGGGCTACTTTTTCGCTAACAGTGGATCTCTTCCCATCTTTTGCTGTTGATTTACTCAACAAAACTCTTGTTGGCTCATGAAATGGGCAGATTTGGCTCCATGCCAGTTTAATAAAAACTCTCTGACCCAAAAATAGAAACGTGAGTAATCAAATGACCTTTCCTGAGAATTTCATTAAGCGATTTTCTAAACTGTAGCAGTGCATCAATAGAAATGACCTGTATGTACAGGTAAAAAAAGGTATGGGTTTTGTATTTTCACAACTGAATTGTATTTTCTTCAAGTATAATAATAAACTAATTTATTTTAAGATAATCTGACTTTCTTTTTTGTGTAAAGTTGGCTTTATGTTCGCAGTTTCATTTGGTTGGAACTTGAATGAAATCTGTTAAGGAACCCATGGGCCTGCAAGTCTGACTGACACACCCCATTAGCAACCAGTGTCTCCAGAATTAAAATCTGGTTCTAATTCGTGTTAAAGGCAACGAGTTTCAGAATATGCAGCCACGCGCTCTGTTATATTAAATCCATTGTTTCATCTAAGTCACGAAGTTTCCGAAAAAAGAAATCACAAACTTTGTGACTTTGGGTGCATGCGCAGTAGATCCTTACTGGTAAATGCCTCCTACTGTGCATGCACCACCAAACGCCGCGTAATACAGGAAGAAGAGCGCTCTGGAGAAGATGGCTGCCATGAACTCCATTTGTACACAAAAAGAGAGATTACCAGCGCTATGTACAATTAGGGGTCTTGATGTGGCAAGTGAGCTTACATGTTTTGTCCAGTGTGGTACTAACACTTAATTTATTGTAATATTTAGTTTTAAAGGCAAACCGTGCGCTGGCAATCTTTCTTCTTTTTTGTGTACGAAAATTGGTTTATTTATAGCAGCTGGTTAACTCTAGATTATGGGTTAGACCGAGCGATGGCACAAGGGCGCTTCTAGACTCTGGTTAATGGCACAGTGTGGGTTACACCAAGTGCTGGCGATTTCTTTGTGTTTCATGTACAATTGTAGCCAAATATTGCCCATAGCTGCCATTCAGCCTATAAAACAGAATTATTCACAGTTGTGTGTTAATTGGCTGCAGCGTAAACACGTCCTGCTTTCTCACTAGAGCTCCTGAGTTAAGGGTAAATGCACTATGCTTACATTTTTTGATTTTAAATGCACTACAAATTTAGAATGCCACTAGTATAGGCGGTGAAGGGCCTTGACGTGACACGTGATCTTCCATATTTTGGCCAAAGTATGATACGAACACTTATTTTGGTTTATTTATTCATAATTTATTTTTAAAAGCCGAAGAGGTGAATGTTAAAGGACAAGGAAAGTCTAAAATAGAATAAGGCTATAAATGCTGTATTTTGTATACTAAACATAAACATGAACTTACTGCACCACAAAGCCTAATCAAACAAATGATTTATGCTTTCAAAGTTGGCCACAGGGGGCTGTCATCTTGTAACTTTGTTAAACATCTTCGCTAAACATCTTTGCCTGACCTTGCACATGCTCAGTGTAGTCTGGGCTGCTTAGGGATCGTCCTAAACAAAGCTGCTTGAATTCTGCATGGCTGGGAAGTAAGGCGGGGGCTCCCCCTGCTGTTCCAGACTATTTTTCTTTAGTGGAAGAGGGGGCAAAATGTATGATTGTTTCCCTGCTCAGCAGTTAGGGACCATCTGACAATTCCTATCCACAGCAGTGAATGGAGAATTTCACTGTATACAGTCAGGTTTCTTATAAAAACGGTAAACATTTAAAGTGTAATGGAGAGAGTTTTCATTTTGCATTTTCTTATCCTTTTAAGAGTTCAGGGCTGCCACACTAGCATTACACCATATAGTATAAACACTCTCCCAGGAAAATGGAACAGTAGTTTTGTCATATTCAAAAAAAAAAAAAAAAAAGGCAGAAGGGCTAGCCATGGGGTCAGCAACCTTTACTATGAAAAGAGATTTTGCCCCCTCTTCCACTAAAGAAAAATAGTCTTGAGCCGAAAAACTTAACACCACTTATAAACTTTAAAAGTTTTAACCTTTTTTTAATTTTAACTGTTACAAAAAAAAAAAAAGTGCAATGTACTTTGAAATAAATTAAACACTGAATAGCTCTATTAAATGCTAGTGTTCTCATCTGTTTAAAGGCGAGGGCTATAGACGTCATTAAAATATGCGTCACATCCATGTCTACAGCCCTCGCACTTGCTGCAGTTTGACTCTGGAGGCTTCTCTCATGTCTTGAGTGTGCGACCGTGGTAAGGACCATGATGAATCATCTTACTGCGGCTCGGTCTTGCTTGTGATGTCTATGCAACCCTCGCACTTGCTGGCAGCTTCTTGAGTTGCCAGCAGGTGCAAGGGCTGTATAGACGATGTGACAGGCAAAGCTGAGCCGCAGCAAGCAGGATGAAGAGCCACATGAGGCTCCGGAGCCGCGGGTTGCCTACCCCTAGGCTAGCCTCTAACAGGAATTGATTCTTCCTGTATTGGTGCCTTCAGCAATACATCCTTTCTGAAGTGGACTATATTGAAGCTCAGAATAACATAATGAGCAACATCTTGATTCCAGACGTTATGGAGTGGGCAGCCCAATCCCTGAACTTTAATCCAATAGAAAACTTGTGGGGTGACATCAAAAATGCTGTTTCTGAGGCAAAACTAAGAAATGCAAAAAAATGTAGAATGTAACAGGTGCCAGAAGTTGGTTGACTCCATGCAACCAGGGCCACTTCTGCCATGAGGCAAGGTGAAACCCTTGCCTCAGACGGCAGCAAGCGGCCAGTTACAAGGGGCGGCAAAAAGCCGCCTCTTGTAACTTTAAGAGCCGAACTTCCGGGTTTTAACCCGGAAATTCGGCTCCGCTAGTGCAAAGAGCGATATTGCGCTCAATGCACCAGCATTACTGCCCCCTGAAACTCGCTCCGACGCTATTCAGGCGGCAGCAGCCCCAGAATCGGCGCTGCATGCAACACAGATGTGCAGCACTTCTCCGAGGCACTGCTTATACAACTAAATATTATTTCAGTGATTCATAGGAAAGCTTAATCTTGAAAAAATTTTCAGTTTATACAGTGAATGTTTGTAAAGAAAAATTCAGACATATTTTTTGGAACAGCCTAATAATCACTTTTCTTCATTTTCTGTAAGGGAATAACACCAATTTGATAATGTGTTCTTCATGTTTTAATTTGGAATAGAATGGGCTGTGCCCCCAATACATTTGTGTGTATGGAAATAAAAGATATTACAAATATGAGATCAGTTACCTGGAAACCCATTATCCAGAGAGCTCTGAATTACTGAAAAGCCGTCTCCCATAGACTATTATAATCAAATAATCCAAATGTTTAAAAATGATTTCATTTTTCTCTGTAATAATAAAACAGTAGCTTGTACTTGATTCAAACTAAGATATAATTAATCCTTATTGGAATCAGAACCAGACTTTTGGGTTTATTTGTTTAAATGATACTGTCAGAATTAAGGTAAGAAGATCTAAATTATGGAAAGATCCATTATCAGGAAAACAGCAGGGTATGCTTATTTACATACCCCAGTACTTACATGGTTAGTGTGGATTGGGTCAGCCCTTATGTGTGATTCCCCCCCTGCATCACTGATCCACATTAGCAGAGAAACACTTGATGACTTTGCATCTCTTTGTAAATACATACCAAATTGTACACATGCAAAAAGAAAATAAACACATAAATCTGTAGCCCTGATGATTCTGCCACTTCAAGCTATCGTAAAGACATTAAAGGACATGTAAAGCCTACATTTTCCTACCACATATATAATTTGGGCACATCTCCCCCATCCAAATGGCATTATTTGTTCTGCTTATACTCCCTTTGTTTGCCAACATCATTACATTTCCCTAAAACAAATAGCAGCCTTCACTAGGGGGCCATTTTCCCTCAGACATATTGTCAGTGCATTTATATCTGCAAACAGCACATATGGGATGTAAAGTCCATGCAATTGAAAAATGCAGTCTAACACAGGCAGACTTTACTATGATGACAAGTCCTGCTTGGATTGAGCACTATAATGGTTACTCTGAGTACAGGATTTAAAAATAGGAGCAGACAGCTAGAGCATAGTTTCTATGGGAACCAGCAGTCATCTCTTCATTGGCTGCTAGACTGGAGGGTGTGTTTATTAATCTGAGTTGAGAAAAACTGAGCATGCTCATGAGCCAACAGCCATAGGCAATTCCCGAGGGAGGTGGCAGAGTGGGTTACAGGAGGAGAAAGAATCCTAAAGGATTAAGGGGATGCAGCAGCCTTACTGTTAACCTTTGAACAATCAGAGTGGCAGTTATATAGAGATTTCAAAGAGGCTGTTCACTGATTACATTTTTGCATGGGGGCTTTACATGTCCTTTAAAGGGGAAGGAAACCTAGTTGGCGCAAAACCCCTACCCCCCCCTCCCGTTTGTTGCCCACCCTCCCTCCTCCCCCCTGGCCTACCCGTCCCGCTGGGCAAATTCCCCTAACTTGTTACTTACCCTTCTGCGCAGGTCCAGTCCAGGGAGTTCACCGACGACATCTTCTTCCTGCTGTGAACGGCGTTTTGGCGCATGCGCAGTAGTATAATTTCGCCGGTACGTGGTGACTTGTTTCTTGCCCAGCAGAGTAAAGTAAAGAAGTTAAGGTCACAGCAAACTGTTGCCAAACAGTGATTGGGTAGTCACAGAGGACCACTACAGTTTGCAGAATGAGGGTGAAATCATCAGCTAGCTATGCTAACAATGGCTGCCAAAAACAAGCCAGATACCAACAATTGGTGCCTCTCCATCTCCAATGTAACCAGCACTTTCAGGCTTCATTAGAAGTAATGTCAAGCAGGATGAACAAAGAGGAGATTTGCAGTAAAACGGAAACAAAAAATTAAAACTTCAAGTTCACAGATTTAGGTTATGCTGAAGGGTACACGGAGAAACAAATGTATGTACATGAATAGAATAAAATAATGGAGGAAAGTAAAGATGACAAGTGCTGAATGAAAACGGGTGAAGTAGGAGGAGGAGAAGAAAAGGCATATGTTTGAAACAGACAACTACAGCTCTAGCATGTCCCACGTAAGGTCTCTAACCTATACACGGCCCCTCACTCATAATTACAATTTGAAATAATCAATAAAATAGTGGTGTGGATGAAAGAGGTATTATATAAAAGCCATTCGCTGTGCAGGCTATAAACACTTGTATAGCCACATCATGCCAAGTCAGCTAACAAAGGAGGTGCCACAGTCAGATTTCTTGGTTAAGAAAATTCCCATCACCATGTTTTAATTACAGAGGGAAAAAAAAAAGTTTCAGCATATTATATATATTGTGCTTGGGCTGATCTGATTCCCACTACACACAGCTTGAGGTACACTCCCGGATTTGCACAACGTGGAACACCATTCATTTATTGAAAGAACAATTACACATTTGATTATTTTCTTCTTCTGGCCGTCCTTATCTTCCGATTTGAAATAGAAGATGCTGGAGTTGTCCTGCCATTTGTTCTGAAGAAATAAAAGCACTAGTTACACACTTGTATGTATACACGGCAAAGTATTTCACATTGTATGACGCAGACATAATTATTTCCAAAGATGAGAACGATTAGGAGGGATTCTTTGCTCTACTTCAACTAAAGTTTTGTCTGCTTTTACTCAATTCTATTGACATTACACTAACACACTTAACAGTAAGAGGCATCATGTCCACTTGATTTTATATAGCTCCTCCTTTGTATCTCTTATGGCTTACTCCCTATTGTTCATACCCCATGATAACTCCCTATTGTTCACGCCTCATGTTTACTCTCTATTGTTCATGCATCATGTTTACTCCCTATTGTTCATTCCTCATGTTTACTCCCTATTGTTCATACCCCATATTTACTCCCTATTGTTTATACCCCATGTTTACTCCCTATTTTTCATGCCTCATGTTTACTCCCTATTGTTCATGCCTCATGTTTACTCCCTATTGTTTATAGCTCATGTTTACTCCCTATTGTTCATACCCCATGTTTACTCCCTATTGTTCACACCCCATGTTGACTCCCTATTGTTTATACCCCATGTTTACTCCTTATTGTTCATACCCCATGTTTACTCCCTATTGTTTATAACCCATGTTTACTCCCTATTGTTCATACCCCATGTTTACTCCCAATTGTTTATACCCCATGTTTACTCCCTATTGTTCATACCCCATGTTGACTCCCTATTGTTGATATCTCATGTTTACTCCCTATTTTTCATGCCTCATGTTTACTCCCTATTGTTCATGCCTCATGTTTACTCCCTATTGTTCATGCCTCATGTTTACTCCCTATTGTTCATACCCCATGTTTACTCCCAATTGTTTATACCCCATGTTTACTCCCTATTGTTCATACCCCATGTTGACTCCCTATTGTTGATATCTCATGTTTACTCCCTATTGTTCATGCCTCATGTTTACTCCCTATTGTTCATGCCTCATGTTTACTCCCTATTGTTCATTCCCCATGTTTACTCCCTATTGTTCATACCCCATGTTTACGCCCTATTGTTCATACCACCATGTTTACTCCCAATTGTTTATACCCCATGTTTACTCCATATTGTTTATACCCCATGTTTACTCCCTATTGTTCATA
Source organism: Xenopus petersii (assembly GCA_038501925.1). Classification (NCBI taxonomy): domain Eukaryota; kingdom Metazoa; phylum Chordata; class Amphibia; order Anura; family Pipidae; genus Xenopus; species Xenopus petersii. The sequence goes on along the minus strand of CM076683.1, from coordinate 46,123,234 downwards.
CTACGTTTACTCCCTATTGTTCATACCTCACTAGAGTAACCATATGCAAAATTTTGGGTCAGGAATTTTCCATTTGTAACAATGAGCCATAGTAGTGCCATTTTCCCCCTTTGCTAAATCCCATGACAGAATTATTTCAGCATTCCATCATAAGGAATGCTTAGTGCAAGAAGCACTGGATCTGTTATGTTGGCCATATATAGGCTATGGCTGATTTGTCAAGGGTTGAATTTTGAATTCATCGAGTTTTTTTTTTTTTTTTTAAACTTAAAATTCGACCAATCGAAATTTATTGAAATTAAATTTTTATAAAATTGGGTGAATAGGATCAACCCAAAAACAAATTCTAATCTAATTAGATTAGAGTTTTAAAAGATCAATTTTTTTCTCTCCCAAAAAACACTTGAATGTCAGTAAGGCTGCAAACAACTCCAAATTATTCCCAGGACGTCTCCCATAAACTTGGCAGGTTTTAGGTGGCGAATGACGAAAATCTAATTTTTTATAAAAATCGAATTTGTATAACTTCTGTGGTGGATTTGCCAGTTTTGCCAATAAAGAAAAACTCGGAAATTCAAATTTTCAATGGGGCCCTTGATAAATCTGCCCCATAGTCAGACAGGTTAGTGCTCTTACCCTCTTACTCCCACTCAATAGTTAAAATCCAGGTCCCGCTGCGACACATTTCTACTCCTTCCTATGGATTTTTTAGAAGCGTATTTATCAATGAGTGAAAGTAAAAGTTTGCGATTTAATAAATACACTTCTAAAAATTCTATAGGAACAAATAGAAAGGGGTGAGATTTACTCTGGCGAGCTCTAATTTCATACTTTGAGAAATCTAACCGCATGGAGGTCTATCTGTGAAAGGTCGAATTTAAGTGGTGTTAGAGGTCTATGAAACTACAGTTACATTCTATTTCTCTAAAACTACAATCTCTACAAATGTATATGAGATAATTACTAGCGAAATTATTTTTTCACTTGGGAGGGTTGGTAAAAGGGAAGGGAGATTGGCAGTGTGAGTGGCCAGGCAATGCTGCATGACGCATTCTGCCTCCTTCAGAGACTCAAAATGCTCGTACACTGTGATTTAAGGAATTACGAAACTGATTAAGGGGAGACATGTTGTCCTGCTGGTCACTGGGGTCTAGGCGCTTTGCATGAAGATTTCTGCTCGTCCTGTCCTATTTTTTAAAAAAAACATTGGCGCCAGGGCCCCTTTACAAGTTAAATAAAATTGGGGCCCGAAAAAATATTTTAACAAATTGGTGTTTAGTAGAGTTAAATTCATGGCTTCAGGACTTCAACTTTGCCTCCTTTTGTGACTTTGGGTCTTTTCGCTGCTTCAGGACTTCTGCTTCGGCTATTTTCGTGGCTTCGGCTATTTTCGCCGCTTTGGGACATCAGCTTTTCGGCACTTCCGCATTTCGGCTGTTCAGGACTTCAAAAATGGCCTCAAAGCTTCGGCGCTCTCAAGGGGGGCCCGGCTCTTTCAAAAGTGCATCACTGCCAGGCCCCCCTTCATGCCTGGGCCCGGGACACTTGTCCCCCCTGATGTTGGCCCTGCTGTTTTTTTATTTTTTGTCCCCATAATGTCATTTATCCACTCCCATGGCTATTTGTCCAAGCTGGTACACCTGAGGCTCATGTCTTCCTTAATAAGCACAGACCATCTACATTGTATTCTTTGTTATACTGAAGTTCACAAGCTCGAGGGTAGTTATAGTGCAAAATTCTTAGGGTGGTGAGGGTTCACCAATAAGATCTTTGTCCTGGGCTCATTGGTACATTAAAGCACAAGCAAGGTTATAATCACTGTGGAGTGCCAAGTTATTCCACATTGATTCTAGTCCCTTACTCCAAACCCCTTTCCGGCGCTCTCCTTCTTCCAAAAATGCCTGAGGTAATTTTCTTCTCAGCACTGCATCACCATACTCTTCTGGTGCTTCACTATCTCTGTACTGTGCAAGGACAGGGGATGGTAAAGCATTGGAAAAGCATGACGGCATCTTTGAAGATACGTACCCCAGGCCCGTTTATTTTTGGAAGAAGAGGAGCTCAAACTCAGAGTCTGAAGTAAATTACTATAATCACTGGGAGGTATCACATCTTGGTGGTATGAGAACATGGTACTCCCCCTTACCTTACCTTGTTCTTTAAATGACACCTGTTTGGTTAGTAAGTCCAAGCAGATCAGAAAAGAGCATGCTGCTTCTATATCTGACAGCCACCCTGGCCATAGACATATACGGGAGAATGTAATAAAAGTTGCAAAGAGAAAAACAATTTACACCAATCTCGCAATATAATATTGTTCCTTAAACTGTTATTGCATTGCGAATTTTAATTGCGCATTTCGAATTTTAATTTCTCACTCTTAAGCAGTGCTTGAAGGTGTCGTAATCTTTTGAAGCAAACATAACGACTTTTTCACTAAGTAGTTTTATTACACTTACTGCGCATTGGCGCAAACTATAAAATTCGAAAATGGTCTTCCACTGTCAGAAGTGGTCGCTAAACAGTTTCTGGGTTCGCAAAAGCTATATTGAATTTGCATAAAGCAAAATTTCTTTGCGCAAAGGCATAACTTTTCGCATTGGGAATAGTTTTTCCGTTACCGACTTTTATTACATTCCCCCGTTAGATTTTATTGTTTGTATGAACGACAGGCTGTGGGCTATAGCCGAGGTTGTGTGTAACACATACTTTCTACACAGTTATACAGATCAGCTAACCCACATAATTTGCCTTGTCATTGATTTTTTTATTCTAATTTCGAAGTTATGGGAGTTCAAAAAAACTCCCATTACTTCGAAATTCGACCTTTGATAAATCTGCCCCTATGATTATTCCATTAGTTGAAACACCTGACTTTTCCCCTTCAAATGAACTGAGGAACCTAGAGGTTCACATACTTTTAAAACACACAAACCTCAATAAGTATATGAACAGGTATAATGCTTTTGGCTGATTTGTTTTTAGTGGATTTGTAATATAACTAGTTTTTGGACTTGCATGTAAAACAGATCACGTTTCAGGTTATATTTATGCAGAAATATAAAATTACAAAGGGTTCCCAAACTCTCAAGCACCACTGTATACCCTCATATGTATTAAAATGCACACATTATACCTAGGTGCAGTAACCTAGAGTTTGCTTTTAAACAGGTGTTACCTGGTGGTTGATGGCTATAGCTGAATAGTGATGCGTGGCCCTAACCCACCCACATCTAGCATGAGAATTCTCTGTGAAAACTCAACAGTGTATTTCCCCAGTGAAATTTTAAAGGAGAACATTTGCTAGACAATTTACACCATAAACAAAAGACAAATGTTATATATTAGCATGGAGGACTCCTGTAACATGACAGCATTCACTCAACTTGAGCTAAAGGTCTCACCGTCCTTTCATTTATTTTGATGATTTCTTCCAGGCTTTGATACAATGTTCCCATGTTTTTTGTACTGTATCTATCATACATATACACATACAGTATAACAGTGTTTTCATAGTATATTGGTAGGATATTGGGTAACCATTAGAATGGTCTCCGTTCACCATGATGTTCAGTTTTACAGGCGACTGAGTCTCTTTTGGAGTGGTGAATCCATGAACTGATATATATATTTTTTTTAAACTTTATTTTTTATTTTCTGTGTTTTTTTACACCGCTTAATGCATTTTTTACATCTGGTATTGTTTATTTTCAACATCTGTCATGTATATTGCAGTTCCAGAAAAGAGAAGAAAAAAAAATATAAGAAAAACACAAATCAACACAACAAGGCAGGTTAATCGAGGTATTCCATTATGCTATACCTTATCTTAAGTATTGGGCCGCTACTTTTCCGATCAGCCGGAGGGAAAGCAACAAGTCCAATTGCCCCATATTTCCTCATGTTTTGGCATCGTTCTATTACTCAGGGCTGACAAAAACTCCATGCGTTTCACTTCCTCTATCTTGTTCTGTAGTTCCCCTTCAGTTGGAATAGTCTTTTGTTTCCATTTCTACATATACAGCCTCCTGGCAGCCGTCAGAATGTGATTCATTAGTTTCCTAGCCTCTTTGATAAAGTTAAGTTTAGGTTTGCCCAGGAGGAAAGTCCATGGTTCTCTTTGTACAGTGGTTCGTAAGATTTTATGTAGTAGCTCTTTTACCATCTCCCAGTAAGATGTGATCTTGGGGCAGTCCCACAAAATATGAGATAATGTCCCAGTCTGTCCACATTCCCTCCAGCATCTGTCTGAGCCTGAAGGATATATCCTATGCAATTTTTCTGGGGTATAGTACCAATTCAGCAAAATTTTGTAGATGTTTTCCCTATATTGTACACAAACAGAAGATTTCCTAGTATTATCCCAGATACAGTACCTTCCCAGTTCTTATAGCTTATTGTCGATGGGAATTTATCCTCCCAATATACCAATGTATTTATATTTTGGGAAGTCCTCTTTGGGCATTTGTATCAGTATATCATACACATTAGATATGACCCGTTTTTGGCCTGGTCCCCTATAGAAACAGAGTTGCTCAAATGAGGTAAGTGTCTCCTTAGGTTTGATCTCATATGGACTCTTAAGTAATGTGACACTTGTAAGTATTGGTAAATTGGAATGTCCTCAAAACCTGACTTTGTTTTTATGCCTTCCATGTCCAGAGGTTTTTGATTAACATTATCCCAAATGTCATATATATAGTATAGTTTTGGGTGATCCCATTTCTTTATAAAATCCAAATCCCTTCTGGGAGGAAATTCCGGATTTCCTAATATACCCCTTAGGGGGGAGGATTGGGACTGTAGGTTGTAGTGATTCTGGGTTTGTCTCCATATTTTTTTAGTGATATCTACTGCGTTTAGTAAGGAATTTTCCTCTTCCCTTGTTTTACCAGTACCCCATATTAGATTACCCAGATGGATTGGTTTTGTGGCAGATTTTTCCAGATTTACCCTTTTACCAATGTGTTCTGGTGCAGACCAGTGGATTATCTGTTTTAGGTGACATGCCCAATAATATTTTTTAATGTCTGGGACTGAGAGGCCTCCCTGAATCATTTTCCTAAGGAGGACTTCTTAGAGATCCTAGGTTTTCGGTAACGCCATATGAAGTTAATAAACATAGTTTGTATATGTTTTAAAATTTTATTGGGTACCGTTATGGGGAGTGTTTCAAATAGATATAATAATTTTGGTAACACGTTAATTTTTATCGATGCCATCCTCCCAAACCAAGACAAAGTATACTGGTTCCATTTATCCAAATCTTTTCTCAATTGTTGTATTAGGGGTGGAACATTTTTATCATATAGATTTTCATATTTTTTTGTAATATGGAATATTTGATGGATTCAGTTTTCCAGGCATAGTTAAAATTTAGCTGTAAGGTTTTTAGCATATGCTGTGGAAAGTGTATTGGGAGGGCTTCCATTTCATGTTCATTAATTTTATAACCTGATAGGGTAGCGTATTCCTGGAGTATCTTATGTAGATTCGGTAGTGATGTATACGGTTGAGTGAGTGTCAAGAGTACGTCATCTGCGAAAAGGAAGAGTTTGTAGATATCCTGTTGAAACTGAATTCCCTTGATGTCTGGGTTAAGTCTTATGGCTATTGTCAGTGGTTCTATGCATATCGCATAAAGGAGGGGCGATAAGGTGCAGCCCTGCCTGTTGCCATTGTTGATCTGAAAGCGATTAGAGAGGTTATTACGGTATTCACCCTGACTGCTGCCTGAGGCTAATTGTATAAGGCTCCAACCACCCTGAGGAAACTTCCCCCAAATCCCATGAGTTCTAAAAGTGCCATCATATAGTTCTAGTCAAGGTGGTCGAAGGCCTTCTCAGCATCTAAGCTCAAGAGGACAGCCGGTTGGGGGTTAGTGTTGATCACATCTATCAAGTCAACAGTCCTTCTTGTATTATCAACTGCTTGTCGTGTCATTATGAACCCTACTTGGTCCCCGTCAATAAGGCAGGGCATAAGAGGGGCCAGTTTATTTGCAATATTTTACTGACAATCTTTAAATCGACATTGATTAAAGATATTGGTTGGTAATTAGAGCATTCCAAGGTATCTTTCCCTCGTTTGGGGATTAAGGTGATATGTGAGAGGGCCATGGATTGAGGTATTTTCTCACCTTTCAAAAAACCATTATACAATTCCATCAGGTGGGGGGGTTAAAATATTCTGAATTGTTTTATAGTACCCGTATGAGAATCCATCCGGTCCTGGTGTTTTTTTCCCTGAGGCTTCCTTGATAACTTGTGCTATTTCTATGTGTGTAATCTCATGATTGAGGGGTGATTTATCCCTTTCCTGAAGACTGGTTAGAGCATTGTTTGGTAACCAATTTTTGAGTTTCGTCTTTAATATGTCTATCACCTGGGTTCTGCTTCCCTATGATACTGGGTCTAGATTATATAATGATTTATAGTATTGGTAGAAAACTTCCGTTATTTTTTCCGTGGTATATTCTGTGCTTCCTTGTTTATTACTGATAGACATAATAGTTCTATTTAACTTTTGGTCTCTCAGTTTTTTTGCTAGTAGTGTGTGCGCTTTGTTACCATATTCATAATATGTATGTTTGGTCCATGTCATTAATTTCTCTATTTGATCTATTTTGAAATTTTTGAGTTGATTTCTACAAGCGATGACTTTGGCTAATTTAGTTGTAGTGGGTCTCTCGTATAGATTTTGTTTGGTTTAAACTGAGAAAAATGCATCTCTTGTAGGAAGTCTATGTCTGCCTGAAGATGTTTGGCCTCTCTTATTGTTAAATATATTTTACGTGGAGTGTTGAGGCCCTTAACGTTTAACGATATTAATCTCACCACGATTCTGCTTTTATTTACCCCCAGATCCACCATGCGTAAGCCCAACCATGACATACATAAGTAAACAATTCCCAAATATACAATTCCTTTACCTTCAACCTGCCTTAGCTTTTGCCAACAATATATAACCTTGCAAACAATACAACAAAAAATGTAACATTCTTTGGTGGGGTGCCCTGGCTGACAGTTAGAATGGGTACCCCCATCTGTAAGAGATCTTCCTCTCCTGGAGTTGTTCTAATAAAGGCTTGAGTAACTTCCTTTTATAGAGTGTCTCTCTGGAAAGATCGGGAAAGAATTGCAGTTGCACCCCTTCATACTTGAATCCCGGGTTCAGTCTTGCTTTATTAATAATAGTCTCTTTAAGGTTATAATCATGAACCCTACAAATAATGTCTCTTGTGGTGTTGCTGTCCAAATTCTTTGGGCAGTGTGGGTGAGCGGAGATCTGATGGGGATAGACTGACCTGTTCAGAGTCACTTAAGTCGTCCGGTTCAGTGTCCTGATCCTCCTCCGCCATTTTGGGCCTTTCCTCCTCGGCAACCGCTCTCTGTCTTTTGCTAAAATATTGCGCAATGGTGCTTTGTTCCGGAGCGGGTTGCTGGTCTGGGATGGCCTTACTCTTCTTATGTTTCCCCATATTCACTGCTTTATGGTCTGCCTACTGCTTTTAGTTATGTTTTCTTAATCACGGGCCCCGGAGCTCTGTACGACATGTCGCTATCTCTCCATGTCAAGGCCACGGCCTCCCATGAACTGATATTTTGTTAAAGTTTAAGAGCATTGGTAAGTTACCATGCTGTGCTGCTAGTTTGGGATTTGGTGGGAGGGGTGGCTGTGGCATGTGGTTTAGATGTTGTGCACATTGTTTTTGTCCCTACTTGTGTATGCATAGTAGGGACTTATTTCCAACTGCCATGCTGGTTGGGGTGTTTACAATTATCAATAACAAGGTGATAGGTTCAGAAACTACTATTTTTGGAAACTTCATAAGGCAAGAATTTCAAGTTGTATCAGGGAATCTTAAGTAATATTCATATTGGAGATTTGGTTGGGCAATTCAATTCTACCTGTGCATGGTAAGTGTTCAAAAATGCTGATGGCTTTCATTCTCCAGGAGTTATTTTTGTTTCTGTTCTGCAATTCAGCAGTCATGGTTAATGAGTTGCATTATTTTAAATTAGTTTAAAGCACTGAGTGATTAAAGCATTTTCCAGAAATCAATAATTGGAAGCTGGTGGTATTACAAAGTGCAGTGGCATGGATTCAGTTTTGTTGGAATTTTTTTTAAAAAAATACCCTCTACATATGGAAGCTTTAAAATTGATCCTCAGTAAAATATATTGGAAGAAATCAGAGTTTGATTTATAGGCAAATTTGTGTTTATTTAAGTGGTACCTCACTTATTTAACATCCAATGTTTACTTTTTCAATTTTACAAACAGGGTATTTAAAGGGGAAATATTGCGAAAATTAAAATTTAGTACAAGTTTCCTCATACGGAAGTAAGAAACTTTCTAAAAACAATTAAAAATTCTGCATTGGTCTGAAATTAATTACGTTTATATTCACTATTCCTCTCTCAGCATCTGTTTCTCCTCATTCTGTCTTCATGCAGATGTTGGGTGTCAGATGAATGAGCCATTATATCTTATAGGGGGGTTCCTTTTCTAGCAGATGTATTAAAGCTCACTCAAATAACTGATTCCAGTACAGACAAAATCTAACAAAATAACTGCCTTTTGCAGAATTTCTGCATGTAGAGTGACATGATGTCTGATGATAAGGAGCCCATCTATAAGATATCCAATATATCTTATAGATGGGCTCCTTATCATCAGACATCATGTCACTCTACATGCAGAAATTCTGCAAAAGGCAGTTATTTTAACTGTCAATGAATATCTGACACCCAATCTGTTATTTTAACTGTCAATGAATATCTGACACCCAAATGCCATAAGAAGAAAGAATGAAGAGAAACAGATGCTGAGAGAGGAATAGTGAAGATAAACTTGATTATTGATTATGTCAGAAACAGTACAGAATTTTTAATTGATTGTATCTAAAACGTTTCTTATTTCAGTATGATGAAGCTTATAGTATGTTTTCATTTTCATGATAGTTCCCCATTAAAAGTGCTTTCAATCTGAGCTCCTGTGCCACCCAATCATGGGTAAACTGACTATGAAGACAGAGTCCCCATTAGATGACACTCTGTCTAGTTACTTCTATGTCTGCTGTAGATTTTACGCTGAATGAAATCTTTTTTTCCAACTTCGCACAGCTAGTTAAGACTACAGGGTAGTGACATATTGGGTCATGTTAATGATGTAACATGGACCTGATTTGCTGACTCTCTTTCTCCAATCAGTACATGTGACTGCTATTTCAATGCTATAGGGTTTTGATAGCTGTGCTGAAGGTGATATACTAGTTATTTTAAAAAAAATTTGGTAGGATATTCTTTCATTCGCACATATTAGCTTTGCTGGGAGACTTTAAGCCTAACTTTTAGTTCCAGCATAGTCACAGGTCTTCAGCTGTAACCTGTATCAACTATAATTTAAGTGTAAAAAATTGTACAGATCCGCAGAAATAATTATCACATTAAATTACCTGCACCTTAGCTGTACTCACAAAGTACCCATCATACCCTTAGGGCCCCCAAATCCTACTGTGAATGTTATTATGAGTTAGCTTTTAGTATGATATAGACAGTGCTAGTTTGGTTTACATTTGACATTCATTTTTTTCTGTGTTTTTTTTAATCTATTGTATTTTTGGTCTGCAGCACCCTAGTTTGGTATTTCCTCAGCTATTGGGTGGCTGGGGTCTAGGCTAACCATAACAAGCAGGCATTGGTTTGGCATTGGTTTGAATGGAACACTGAAAGTAGAATAGTATACTAGGAGTGGGGCTGAATAAAATGTAATAAAGTAGTAAAAAGTAACAGTAAAATTGTGGACTCACAGAGCAAAGATTTTTGGAGACTGGGGTTCTTAAGCATATCCAAAGAACAGCATATAAAATCCTTCTCCTAACATTCAAAGCCCTTTAATCCTCTGCTCTTTTTTTGTACTTCTTCACGTCTCACTGTATATTCATGGTCATCTCCTCTGCTCCTCTCAGAGCCACTTTCTTTTCACACCATCCACCTGTACTGACACCACTCATCTTAAACCTTTCTATCTTGCTGTTATTTACAACCCTGATTTCCTCCATAAGGAGTGCTTACTCAGTCTCTTCAAGAAAAAACTAAGATTATAACTTTTGGAGCACTATAACATCAGTCTAGTACTGGCACTTAAAGGAGAAGTAAAGCCCTATTTAATTTTTAAGTTAGGCAACCCCAAGTGATTGCATATACTTGGGCCGGTGCTCCTATCAGGAGAAAACTGCACCTGTCCGAGAGTTCTTTCCAGCTAGCACCACGGAACAATTGGCTGCCTTCTTCTTCAAATTTCAATGGGCAGATGCATGCGCAGTAGAATGAAATAGCAAACTTCTAATTTGGCTTTTCGCTCTACTGCGCATGCACACTCGCTTGAAGAAAGAAGCAGCCAGAAACTGATAGTTCCATGGTGCTGGCTGGAAGAACACCCAGGATGGTGCAGATTTCTGCTGATAGGAGCAGTGGCTCGGGATGTGAGGTAAGAATATACAATCACTTGGGGTGCCTTACTTTTGGCACTCCCAAGTAAACAGAGCATTTACCTTGTGCAATTGTATCCTCCAGTTTGTGCCTGTATGTTATCCACCCATTTAGCTCTATGGGCCCAGGACCTCCTGTCTACTATCTCTCTTACCACATGACACTCTCTGTAATCAGTACATAGATATTGATATTTTCAAAAGTATTTACCATTTCCTTTCCTCCCTTTTCAAGTGGTTAAAGTTTAATAACTTATTTATTACAATGACATACATTTTGTACTTCGAAAAATGTTAATAAAAACTATTGTAAAGAAAAATGAGAACAAAAGCACAATTGTTTGCCAGCCTTCTAGATGGACAATCTTTTTTAAATTATCTTCATATTTTTGAATAATTATTTGCCCGTCTCTTTAAAATGTTCTTTTCAGTTCAGCCTGGTTTTCAGGGTCACTGGCAAACTGCCAAAGTTTTTTCTTGATGGTACATTTTTATTATTAATTATATTTATTGGTTATATTTCTGTGCAGTTATTGTCTTGTAAACAATGTTTGTTTTCTTGAAGTAGCAACCAGATAACCATTTCATTTCCACAGTGAAAGCCAAACTGCTCTGCCCTATAGAAAAATAATGGGTTAGGCTAGTGCCACATGAAGTGGATCCAAGACACAGGCCAATTATATGCTCCTCCGTCATGCAATGTGCCTGCACCTGAATACATTGCCTCAGCTTGGGTTAAGGCAGATGCAAAATTCTGAGTTACAGCACTGAAATCCACCACGTCTACCTGCACCCTAGCAGAGACAATGTAATCAGGCATATTGCATAGCGGAGGAGTGGAGATCCGCTGCAAGTAGCACTAGACATTTCCTGACACAGCTATAAGCTTTGATACATTTGTTTTCTTATCTCTCTTTCTAGTCACTCTGTGTAAGGGGAATACCTGTGCGGCGCGGATGCCGCCGCATGGTCCTTAGAGCCGGCGCCATCTTGGTCTCTAGGACACGCGGCGCGCCTCTTAAAGGCGCAGGGACGCTGGCGTGTATGCGCCAGCACGTTTAGGCGCACATTTGGCGTGAATTTTGAATACTATTTAAGGGCCATTCTGTGTACAGCCCTTTGCCCGTGATAGAACTTGTTCTAGTGGTTTTCCTGAGCCTTCTGCGTCTGTCTTGTAAATTCTAATCTATTTATCCGTGTTTGACCCTGCCTGTTCCTGACTACTCTCCAATCTGTATCCTGACCCTTGCCTGCCTACGACAACTCTCCTGCTAAACCCCTTGATTGACTACCCGGTTTTGACACTTGCCTGCCTGACGATTCTGATATCCGCCTGCCTCGACCCAGCCTGTCTGACCATCCGCTTGCCTAATCCTCTTGTACTGTGACCTTCGGCCCAAAAGCTTCCAACCGTGCCCCTTTGCCAGCCAGAACATCTCGCCTTGTACCCCTCGTTAAGTCCAGGTGGCACCCAAGTAAGCTGAGGGCTCCTCCCGAAGCCCAACGGTGGTCACACTACTGGTGAAGCCGAGCCGAGACCAGGGTGCTTGGCACTTGTTCTGGTATTGGGTGCCGGCAGTGACACTCTGCTAATTATTCTTGTCAATGCATGTGATGTGTAGAAATTGTTGCTGAACACCAGTGATCAAAATTCTTGTCTCATTCAATAAAATGGGAATATGTTTGCGACTTTCAGTGCATCTCCTATTCAAGTAAATGGGAAGCAGCTGTCTGCAGATACTGGCATTATGATTGCTGAAGGTCTCCTAGACAGTGTAGCAGTGACAAACACGACGTGTCATGGGTCTAAGGGCTCAATTCATAAATGAGCCACACAGAGTTAACATCTCTGAGAATGCCATATTTTTCCTTTAAAAATATTTTGGTTTGTTGTTTAATACAGCATTAGGTGTGTTTTATTGAAGAATTGCAATCAGTCATTCTAAATGTTTGTGAATTAGTTTAAAAAAAAAAAAGACTACACAGATAACTCCGTAATAAGTCAGTATTGAGAGAAATGCACTAAATAAAATTGCATCTCATATAACCCTCTTGTTATATTTTGATTAAGACACCATGGGGCAGATTTACTAAGGGTCGAATTTCGAATTTAAAAAAACTTCGAAATTCGACCCTCGATTTGAAATCCTTTGACTTTGAATATAGAAGTCAAAGGATTTTTAGCGTATTCGAACGATCAAATAGAAATTGTACGATCGAACGATTCAAACTATTTTTAGCGATCAAAGGATTTCTATTCAATCAAAAAAAACTTTGAGAAGTGCTATGGAAGGTCCACATAGGCTAACATTGCATTTTGGTAGCTTTAATTTGGTGAAGTATGAAGTCAAAGTTTTTTTTAAAGAGACAGTACTTCGATTATCGAATAGTCGCATATTCGAACGATTTTTACTTTGAATCAAAGTAAATTCGAAGTCGTAGTATCCTATTCGATGGTCGAAGTACTCAAAAAATTACTTCGAAATTCGAACTTTTTTAACTTCGAAAATTCACTCGAGCTTAGTAAATCTGCCCCCATGTGTAAATGACCTCCCATTCGATCATTTTTGTTGAGAAAAGAGCTGTGTCCCTTAAAGAAATGGTTGATTTCTAATAATTCTTTCATTACTTTAGCAGATCAAATCCAACACTACTTTGGTGATACACTAGGCTTCTATTTTGCTTTGTTTATATGAACAATAGTAGTGTTTCTGAAGAAAACAGATTTGTTTTACCAGTTTAGGGCAACAGTACTTGATATTTTCTTTACTTAAAATCATTTTCCATTTTTTGGTGTTACTGTTCCTTTAAGCTTATCCTTAAGCGAAGGCTAGCATATAAAATCCTTTTGCTAACATTCGACGCCATTCACTCCTCTGCTCTTTACTGCATTTCTTCACTTGTCTCACTGTACATTCCTGGTCGTCTCATCCGCTCCTCTCAGTGCCACCTTCTTTTCACACCATCAACATTCAGTGACACTCATCTGCCACCTTCTTTTCACACCATCAACATTCATTGACACTCATCTTAAACCTTAAACCTCCCATTCAGTAATTTTGTTGAGTAATGGTTCATTTCTAATAATTCTTTCATTACTTTTGCAGATAAAATCCAACACTACATTGGTGACACACGAGGCTTGTATTTCGGTTTCTTAGAATATTTTACAATGGCCTTGATTCCAATGGCTCTCATTGATACTCTCATTGATACTCGCTACTATGTTTTTGCGACAATTATGTGATTTTTGCTACTTTCAACTTGATGTGGTCGACAGTAATTCTTGAAGTATGATATACAGACTGGGCTCTCTGATAATGAAAAGACAATTTGAGAAGCCCAGGCTGGGTTTTGATGGTGTTCTGGGTATTAATCCTGTCACAGGAAGAAAAAATTTACTCAAGTTTCAAAAGACAATTATTTATATCTGGTCTCTGTACCATTTGTGTGCATTTACCTTTACCTAGCCATTTATGTGATGATGATCTATTTTGACTTGGAACACTGGGCCCTTGCATATCACCAAGAGCAACAGACAACTTTCAGCAGTCTCCTTCTTTACTCTCCCAGCATTGTTTATGCTGCTGTTATTGAGATCATGAATCACATCTACAAGACTGCAGCTGAATGTCTGACTTCATGGGGTAAGATTTATTTTAACTTGCGAATATGAGGTTAAAATAAGATGCTGCCTTTGCAGAAAGGTATAATATTCCCCTTATTACCCTCACAACTCCTATGAGGATTTGTGCTATTGAGAAAAGCCCACTGGGGTCAGGTTTGGTAACCCAAAAATCCAAGGCATTATCCATGTGTGTGAACAATGTGCATTGTGAAAAATTAGCTTTTCATGTTCTCGATGGTTCCTCGTCCCCATTAATTCTGGGGTTACCATGGCTACAGGTACACAACCCCCACATTGATTGGGTAACTGGGGAGGTTATTCAGTGGGGTTCCAAGTGCAAAGATTCATGTCTAGCTTCCACTCTAATGGTGACAGTTACTATTCTAAGCTCTCCTATCCTAATTCCGGCCTGTCTGACGAGTCTCTGCTTGTGCTGGCCCGGCCTGCCTGTTCCTGGTGGTGTTCTTCCTTTCAGTATCCTAGTGAGACGATCGTGCCCCTTTGCTTGTCCAGAACAGTTAGCTATGCACCAATTAGCCGAGGGCTCCTCCCAAGGTGAAAGGCGGCGGTTAAAGCTTGGGTTCTGGATATAGGGTGCCGAACGTGACAAATAGAAACACCTAATCTTCACTGCAACTCCTTCAGTTATGTAGAGTAGGAGAAACAACAGGAGAAAGCAGTTCCATTGTGAAATGCTGGCTCTTTATGAAGGCACAGGTTCGGGCACAGTCTGCCTAAACATCAGTATTACGACTAAAAAAATTAACTTTTTGTTTCTAGAATAACATATTAAATGGTAGAATTATTATTATTAACATGTATTTATATAGTGCCAACATATTGCGTAGCACTGTAAAGTAAATGTGATTATACAACTAAATCACATGAATTATATACATAGAACATATGGAGTTACATACATCATAATCAATACAGGTACAAAAGGTGAGGAAGGCCCTATGCATAGGCATACACTCTAAAGGGAGGGGAGTAATACACAAGGTCTGGGAGTGGGCAAGATCGAATTAAGTGAGTGAGAAATGTGGTACTGTATGTGGTGTTGCATTTGGTAGTTAAGCAGAGTGAGCGTAGGCTTCTCGAAAGAAGTGCATTTTAAGAGATTTCTTGAAAGCAGAAAGGTTGGGAGAAAGTCTGACAGACCGTGGGAGAGAGTTCCAGATGAGGGGTGCAGCCCTTGCAAAGTCTTGAATGCGGGCATGTGAGGAGGTAATGAGAGAAGAGTTGAGTAGCAGGTCAGTAGAGGAGCGTAGTAAGCGGTTGGGTGAGTATATAGAGATGAGTTCAGAGATGTAGGGTGGGGCAGAGTTATGAAGTGCTTTGAAAGTCAGTGTCATTAATTTGAGTTTGATTCTGAAAGGTAACGGAAGCCAGTGCAGGGATTGACAGAATGGCGTGGCAGAGGAGGAGCGGTTGCTGAGGTATATGAGCCTCGCAGCAGTGTTCATTATGCACTGAAGAGGTGACAGTCTCTGGAGGGGAAGACCAATTAAAAGAGAGTTACAGTAGTCTAGACGTGATATGACGAGAGAGTGGATAAGAATTTTGGCAGCACCTTGGGTGATAAATGATCGTATTTTGGATATGTTCCTTAGGTGGAATTGACATGATTTAATAAGTGACTGGATATGAGGAGTGAATGACAGAGCATAATCTAGGATAACCCCAAGGCACCGGGCCTGGGGAGAGGGGGTGATAGTGGAATTGTTAACTATGATGGATACTTCCGGGATGTTACTGGTGTTAGTTGGAGGAAAGAGAACCATTTCACTTTTAGAGAGGTTTAATTTAAGGTAACGTTGCGACATCCAGGTAGAGATAGCCGACAGGCAGGAGGAGACGTGAGTTAGGAGTTCTGGGTTGAGATCAGGAGATGAGAGATAGATCCGAGTATCGTCAGCATAGAGGTGGTAGTGGAAACCATACGAGCTGATTCATTTGCCGAGAGAGGAAGTATAGAGGGAGAATAGTAATGGTCCCAGGACAGAGCCTTGAGGAACCCCAACAGAAAGAGGTAGGGGAGAAGTTGATACTCCATTGTAGGAGACACTGAAGGAACGATTGGTGATGTAAGAAGAGAACCAGGACAGGGCTGTGTCACGAAGGCCAAGCGAATAGAGGGACTGGAGGAGGAGAGGGTGAAAGAGATGAAAGGTAGCAGAGAGATAGGTTGGAGGTTGTCAAGATTGGAGGGATCAAGATAGGGTTTTTTCAGAATGGGGGTGACAAGAGCATGTTTAAGTTGAGAAGGAAACAGTCCAGTTGAGAGCAAAAGATTAAATAGGTGAGTTAAGGCTTTGATTAGACAGGGATTGGTATTGCGGAGAAGTTTTGAGGGAATTGGATCAAGCGGGCAGGTGGTAAGGTGAGAAGAGGCCAAAAGCTTTGAGACTTCCTCATCAGTGACAGGAGTGAAGGAGCACAGGAGAGACTGGGGAGTGTGGAGGGAGGGTGGTGGAAGTCTAGGGGGGTTGAGTAGTGTAACGTCCCTTCTGATAGTGTCAATTTTGTTTTTGAAGTGCTCAGCAATATCTTGAGCAGAGACAGATGTGAATGGAGGGGGTGGAGAAGGGGAAAGGAGAGTGTTAAAGGTGGAGAAAAGTTGTGCTGGTTTTTTAGAAAGGGAGTTAATGAGTGAAGTAAAGTATGTTTGTTTGGCTTGGAAGAGGCTGGTGTTATAGGAGCGCAGGGCAGATTTGTAGCTCCAGAAGTCTGATTCTGAACGGGATTTGCACCAGCGACACTCAAGTGCATGTGAATGTCTTTGGAGCAGTTTTGTATGAGCAGTACACCAAGGTTGAAGTGGTTTGGGTCTAGAACGTTTAGTTTTTATAGGGCAGTGGTGAGAGTACTACAGTAGACAGAGGTAGCCACATTAGGACAAGAGACGGCTGACATATTAGAGTGAAGAGAGTCCAAGGAAGAAGAGAGATGTGACACGTCTACAGCTTGCAAGTGACGGTAAGTACGTGTTTGGGGAATAGCAGGGGGTGAGGAGGGAGTTAGTGAGAGGTGAAATGTGAGCATATTGTGATCAGAGAGGGGAAATGGTGAGTTAGTAAAATTGGTGGTTGAGCAGAGTTTGGTAAATATGAGATCCAGAGCATTACCATTAGAGTGAGAGGGGGAGTCTGAGCACAAAGATAAGCCTAGGGAGGAGGTTAGTGAAAGAAGTTTAGAGACAGAAGAGTTGTTAATGTTGTTAACAGGTATATTAAAGTCACCTAATATGATGGATGGGATGTTAGATGAAAGAAAATAAGGAAGCCAGGCAGCAAAATTGTCCAGAAATAATTACTTGCAATGTACACAGTGTAATTTAGTGATAATAACTACACCATATACAGTAAATCATGACAGAATCCTTGTAAAGGGGATCTGATGTGTTGTACAGCATAGGGTTTTTTTTAGTCAGTGGAGAAACTGGTTTCAAACAAAGACTGCAATTTGCTAAATGTGCTGCCTTTCATTTTGTGTTATTCTTGGATCTTGTTTCATATGTACTTCAACTGTAATCTCTGTAAAGTGAGCGCCATATTGGCGCATGCACAGTTGGAGCAATCTTCAGGGTCGTGACAATTGCACATGCACCTGGAAGTGACAGAAAGAGCGGGAAGAAGTCCCGAAGATTACCGAAGTGCTGGAAGATGGCGTCCGTGAGCTTCACCCGGCTCACTCTGCATGTGCGATCAGTAATCCGACAGGGGACACAATTCTGGGGTAACACTTGGCATGGGGGGGCCAGCAGAGGGGGGCCAGTGGAGACTTATCAACGCTGGGGGTTGAATTGTCCTTTAATTACTTTTGGAAACCTACAGACATACATAGAGAGATCAGCTTGTTTGGTGAGGTTGGCGATATCAGGGTGATCCAATCGTTGAACCTAGGGCTCAATGATCGGATCACAACGAGCAGAATACGGGCGGTCGATAGCATTTTTAAACCTGCCCGATCAACATAAGGTCAGATATCAATCTATGCACCATTGTGTCGGTCTTATTTATTCTGAATTGTTTTCACTCAAAGTAGTTGTGCAAACAATATAATCCTTTAAAATCTTACAGTACCTCTTTGAACCAAAATAGGAATTTCACAAAATAATGGCTAATCAGGTTAGGCTTAGATGTTTAAAAATAGATAAAATGACAAATACATAGAAAGAGCCACTGATCCTATTGCTTAAGACACACTGTACAACCTTCATATCATCAGGAAAATGTGCCTGTATTTAGCTAGGATGAATATAATATACATGAATGAACATTTATTTATGCATTTTAATGTAGCATTTCTCATGCAATGTTTTCCTGGATGGTTTATATAAACTTTGTAAATATTGCTTAGTTTATCATGTTGTTTGGAACCCTGTGCAATGTGCTGGCAAGGAATAGCAAACTGGTGGTTGATATGATTTGCAATTTAAAAGATGCTGGAAACATTAATCACTTCACAGTGTGCATACTCCATTTTAATGAATTCAGCACCTCTACATCCTTCCAGTAGAGGGAACTGCACACTCAGGCTTAAGCTTTTTTATATCCTAGCACACACCCAAAGCATTTTCTAAATCATTGCAGTACATTTCTTTATGCAAACATTGCCATTGATACAGTGTTACAGACAGAGTGCTATGACTGCATATTATGGAGTGTTTATACGAATATAAAATTATATATATATATATGATTTCATCTAAATTATATATTATATATATATATATATATATATATATATATATATATATATATATATATATATATATATATATGTATATATATATATATATATATATATATATATATATGTGCGTACAATTAGGAGCAATCACGGGTATGGTGATAAAGAAAAGTCTTTTATTGGAGTGTTACAAACTACCCAAGA
Organism: Xenopus petersii; assembly: GCA_038501925.1. Taxonomy (NCBI): domain Eukaryota; kingdom Metazoa; phylum Chordata; class Amphibia; order Anura; family Pipidae; genus Xenopus; species Xenopus petersii. Next base: position 46,104,213 of record CM076683.1, on the reverse strand, counting down.
AGCATCCTGACGACGGTTCTGAGGGAACCGAAACGCGTTGATGTGGGGTAGTTTGTAACACTCCAATAAAAGACTTTTCTTTATCACCATACCTGTGAGTGCTCCTAATTGTACGCATGTGTTTCCCCCTGAGAAGCACCCGGGATGTGATCAATTGAGGGTGAGTCCCGGAGAATCGTTTGATTTTTATATATATATATATATATATATATATATATATATATATATATATATATATACACACACTCACGAGCTGGAGCACTCCAAAGATCTGACCAATGCCTGGGTGCAGGTTATATGATAAACATCAAAAGAACAAAAGAACCACATAACCAGGTCTTTTGAAGGTGAAAAAATCAAAGTATATTTATTTCAACATTTCGGCTCCTAACTCAAGCCGTCCTCAGGCTTGAGTTATATATATTTATATAGCGCTACGTAGCATTGTACAACAGAACATAGATTAATTTAACAAACAGGGTTATTACAATAATAAATACAAATAAATGCATACAATGTGTGGGTACCTTATAGAGTAAGAGCAAAGTATCAAAGACAATAGGAAGGAGGTCCCTGCCCCACAGAGCTTACAATTTAAGTGTATTTTAATGCATATTATTAACCAGCACAGGTAGTTTTATATAGTGCAACATTGCAAATATGCAAAAAGTATCTGTGACTTTTTGCGGCTTTGAATAGTATCCTGACATGTTTTTGTCTCCCTTTTGCTGTCCTTGTGTTTATCCAATTATGGAATAGAATGAGCACAATAAACTTGACAGTTATTTATGAAAAAAATTAGTGGATGAAAAAAAATATATGGGAGAACATGGTTGGCCCTGCTGAAAATGACTCTTTTTTAACAGGGCCTCATCGATTTGTAGTACAATACCTTTGTTATTGCAAAGATACTATTTTAAGTGGAGGTTAAAGACATACCAGAAATTAAACCTTTTTAAACATCTTAACATTGTGTTTTCATACTGTTTATAATTTTAACATAAAAGTATGTGCCCGGTGGCTGGGATCTGTTAACATTAGAGAAACCAACCTGGTTAGGGTGAGGGGTTTAAAGGAGCCAAAAAGCCCTTCACAATGCAAAGCATGTAGTGTAAAGCCTTCTGAAAACAGAAGGTATTTATATGCCTCATGCTACACACATAGCACTGCTAATAGAAACTTTTCCTGACAGGTTAAGAAGGGTCAGTCAGGTTGGCAAAACATCAGGAATTTCAAGTAACAATCAGGCAAAAATAATAAACATGAGCTATAGGTGACTTTTGATGTACATTAATATTTTGACAAGTAGTTGTTTAGTGAAAGTCACAGTGTCCTTGAGAGGACATAGTCAATGATTTTCAAATATTGTCAAAAATGAGTATTTGACATTAACCTACACACCTCTAATAGAAGAAATGTGCCAATGAAAGTTGCATTTTGCTTCCTGCTGTCTGCTTTCCAAGGCTGTTTGCGTGAATTTGCAGCCAGTCAGCAGCTAGGTGGACCTGACTGAGAACTGCAGCCTTCTTTTCCCAGTGTTAAAACACAGCATGCTTCTGAGGAAGTGGCGAGACGCCACGAAACGCGTCAAGTGTGGGGGAGGTCATGTCCACATATGTACTGCACTGATGATTTTAAAATGACTTTTTCAATAAAGAAGGCTTGATTTTTCCAAACCGCCGTTTGCTCCATATTCCTAATTGCTGAAGTTATACAATACGTCTGGATCCGGGGACGCTTAATATGTTGTAGCACTGGTGGAATAGGATCCGTGGATATAAGAGGGTGATTGCATGCGAATTGTAAATTTCACTCTTAAAACACAGCTGTAACTGACTACCTGTATCCTTCCTTTTGGACATGTTCACTGCTTACTGGACAGGGTACCGGGGGAATCTAATGGAAGCTCAAATAAGGGTGCAATTTTTAAAGCTAACAGACCTTTTCAGCCAAGATTGAAACCAGGCATTATATTATATATTTCCTATAGGATGACATTTTTTTTAAAAAAAAATGCCATATATTCCCTTTATATATGGGCAGACCTTGGCCATGCTCTTTTAAAAGCTTAGGGGCAGTAGTTGCATAACCCTGAATTAGAAAAATGGGCATACAGTAAAGATGGATGGGAAACACTACAATTCTACTAGAAGCTCTGTCAATAAAGACACAGGGAAAACAATATCAGCAAGTCAGCACATTGTGGCATCATTTACACAAATTGATGCTTTGTCCAAAACATTTTTTCTGTAGACTAATATCTTCTTCTACTATAACTTGGCTTGGAACTGTATTTGAGACAATCCATATGTTTGACAAATGAGTGACTAAGATCTGCAAGATTTCCAGATTACTGAATACAAATCCATATATTTGACATTAGGCTAACACATTTGAGTCAGTAAGATGCTTTAGAAGCATCCTCAAGATCTCCAGATTACAGAATATAAAAACTGGGTTATGCTTTAGGATAGATGGCCCTAGTACCAGCAAGTCTAGACAAATGTCTGACCATGGCTGTCCAGGTGTCCACCAGCTCCAATTCTCCCCTGGTCAACCCCATGGGGGGCTGAAGAGGAATTTACTAAAGAATTAAAAATAATTCACAGTTGGGGGGCAGGGCAAATGAGGACATGTTCCAAGGGAGCTCCACATCAGGTCCGGGAAATTCATAGCATATGATACACTAAACAGCCTCAAACACTCATAAATCACTGCAAGCTGAGCGAGGCAACAATTGAGCCATGACATGTCTGGGGCCAAGCAACGCACATCGCAAAATGTTGGCACATATTTCAAGACGGAGGTAAAGCCCAAAATGGCGTAACATGTTACCAATCCTAAGCCTGCCATACATTTGAATTGTCTGACTAAAGCTGATCTAGACTCTAGGCTTAATGCTTTATTTGATAAGCTGACGACTACTTTTCAGTCTGAACTAAAAACTGTGATATTGGACATTACTAAAGAAATTACAGCACTTGGCTCCAGAACAGACACACTAGAAACCAAACATGATGACATGCTTAACGCCCAGCAAAAATGACAAAGTCAAGTAGATTCACTCCAAAGGGCAGTCTGTGCACATCGCCATACACAGAGGATTTAGAGAATCATTCCGGACGGAACAATATTTGTATCTGCAATGTCCCTGAATCACACACAGACTTACCTAAACTACTGGAACTTTTGTTTTCAAAATTACTGCCAGAATACAGACCGGACCTTCTATTAATCGATAGAGTTCATCGCCCATTGCAGCTAAACCTCCACAAAATATAATTGCCAGACTGTACTACTATGAAACTAAAGAAGACCTCCTGCACTCCTCCATCTGGATACTCCTCCAGATACTATGAGGAGATCGAGATCGATGGAGAAGCTTCATACAATTGTATCCAGATCTTAATGCTACTACTTTGCTAAAACACAGACTGTTATGCCTGATAACTTTGCAACTTCAACAAGCAGGCCTCAAATATATATGGGGATTCCCCTTTAAACTTGCGGTGTTAAAAAAATGTCACACCATTACAGATTCATCAGAGGGAACAACCCTACTCAATACTCTGGGTATAGAAGCAGACCTGGAGACTCATCATACTTGAAAAAAAAGAATCTACATTACATCAACAACCAGCTGAATTAGAAAACACCTTCTATTCCACACCACACAATTCCTACTCTAGAATTGATCTTTTTATGGTTCCTCAGCATATCCTCCCGTTAGTTACTAGAACACAAATCTGCCCTATTTCCTGGTCAGACCATGCATCAATAATATTAAGATTCATCCCTACATCGTACACAACTACACGCCAAACGTGGAGCTGAAATGAGTTACTTTTGGTAGACCCTACAATTTCATCTAGTATAGCGGATGCGCTAGAAGAATTCTGGGTTCATAACTTGGACACGGATCTCCATATGTCTACAATATGGGCGGCACATAAGGCTACTGTTAGGGGAGAAATCATAAAACTCTCATAAGAAAAAACAGTTTCTAGAAAACATAAAAAAACTAGAGCGAGACATTGGCGACCTGGAGAGAATACATATATGTACCCCACTCCACAAATTCTTGCCTGTTTGATGGAAGCCAGACATAGACTCCAGGGAGTATTGCAAAACAATGCAGACAGAACTTGTAATTGGACTAAACAAAAAATGTTTAAATTTAAAGGCAAACCAGATCAATTGCTAGCTAAGAAACTACGTCATGACCAAGGCTATCGTCCTATTCTACATATAAAATCAAAGGAAGGTAATAACCTAGTCAATCCAATAGATATGGTAGCCAAATTGGAATCATTTTATACTGCTTAGTATACACCACCCATAACACTTCCATCTCATATCAGAGAACAATTACTAGATAGTGTTACCCTTCCAAGACTTTCAAATACAGAGAAAGCTAATCTTAATGCCCCAATAAGCATTATAGCGGTAACACCAGCAATTCAACACCTTGAAAATAACACAGCACCAGGGCCTGATGGATTTCCACCTAGTTATTACAAAAAATATAGAAACATCCTATCCCCATATCTAGTAACTATGTTTAACAAAATGTTATAGGGCCAATCCCTCCCACAAGAGATGCTTTCAGCTAATTCCCAAACCTCATAAGGATCATTCTTATAGGCCTATCTCGATTTTAAATGTAGACCTTAATCTATTTTCTAAGATTATGGCCACAAGACTCTCAGAATATTTGCCTCAACTCAGATTAATTATTTTGTCGCCTGGTCTGGCTCAGTGAGGCAACTTTGGGTGACTATTGAAAACGCATTGCCGCGTATGCATTAGCGCAGGCGACTTTGCATTGTAACCTATGGGGAAAAACGCAGAGGCAGTTCGGGGAGATAGTCGCTCAAAAGACTCAAAAGCCAGGCGACAAAATCTCCCCAAATCTCCTCGTGTTCCCTTACCCTAAAATAGCTAGGGGGACTCGCCAGGGCTGTCCATTATCTCTATTATTGTTTGCATTAGCAATTGAGCCTTTAGCCCAACTCATTCAGACTTCCAGATATCACAGGATACACAAAAGGTAGCCATTCCCATAAAATTACTATGTATGCAGATGATATATTCTTAACACTTACAAAATGCCTGACGAGTCTCCCTAACTTATTCCAAATGTTGAATCAGTTCCATAGAATTTCAGGGCTGAAAGTCAACCTATCTAAAACCGAAGTTCTCATTATAAATGTTCCCAGACCAAAATTGAAGCTCCTAGAATTAAATTTCCCATTTCAGTGGAGACGAAAATCAGTAGACTGTTTGGGTATTAAGCTTACTGAAACCTACTCCTTTCTTTACAAATGTAATTATAAACCTATGTATAAAAAACTGTTTAATTTAATGACTGAATGGGATAAATTGTCAATCTCATGGTATGGGCATTTTGCGGCATCCCCATGGTAATATTGCCTAAAATTGTATACTTATTTAGAGCCTTACCATCTCCAGTATATAAGAAAGATATTGATGTATTACAAAGCAAGATCCTTAATTTCATTTGGCATAATAAACAGGCCCAGATTTGTGGCAAGGCCACAGAGACCCAAGCCTAGGGCGGCGCAATTTCAGGGGCGGCCCAGCCGCATCAGTAACTAGCACTGGAGACTCATGTCAGTCTCCAGTGCTGTTCCCAAGTGTTAAGTTGTGCGCATGCGCGCGCACACACGGAGAGGGAAGAGGACGGCACCTGGAAGGGGAGGGACAATGCTGGACAGGGGGAATCGGAAGTGGAGGCGACAGTGCTGTTCCCAAGTGTTAAGATATGCGCATGCGCACGCACAGAAAGCGGAAGGCCCTGAAAGGCAAGGGGACATCGCTGGACAGGGAGAAACCGGAAGTGGGGGTAACAGTGCTGGACAGGGGAAGCGAAGGGGACGGCACCAGAAGGGGAGCGGGGGCGATGAGTAGAGCCGGCCTAGGGGCCGAAAGTTTGTAAATCCGGGCCTGATAATAAATATCACAGAGGTAATAAATCAACACTATGCAGATTACCACTTGATAAAGGGCTTTGTCCAAAACATGTAGTGTGCCTACACTGCTAATAAACACATTGCAGTTTAAAAATACTGCCTGGAGTTGTTTGATTCAACTGCTTTCCTAAATATTGTACCTTAAGATGTAACACAGACACCAGAATCTGCAGCCACAAGGAATTGAAAATTGGGGCCTGAACCAAAAACTTCTTTACTACCATACAGATTACCACATCAAGATGGCCTAAAGGTACCATTTTTGCATAACTATTTTAAGGCAGCCCATCTGGCTCAACTGATCCAATGGCATGAAAATCAGGATGTGCATTGATGGATAGACTTAAAAAAAGCATCTATTACTCTGATATCCACCTCTGTACTTTTATGGGCAACCCCTACGAAAATAAAACAGTATAAAATTCAAAGCCCAATCATAATTTTCCATCTGCATCTCTGGGCAGGCACCTCCTCAGCAATAATCCATCATCAAACAAAGAGCTAAATACAACCCTTACTGGGCAATCCAGATTTTTCTCCAGGACTGACGCGAACACTATTCTCTTGATGGTCAAATAAGGGTTTGGTAAACTTATACCAATTGCTTTCTCCAAGAGGACTCAAAACATTGCAATATTTACAAGAAATAGATCATCTGCCCTTGATGGAGACTTTTAGATACCAACAGATCTCTTACTTTTATCACTCTCAAGCTCCAAACTCAGCCACACTGGAGGGATCTTTTGTTCGAAAGAAGAAGATGTTAAAATCCATTATCCACTGCTAGTAACATTACCATAACATATAACCTACTCACGGAATTACCACCAGAATCCGAATTCTCACACTGTATATGACTCATTGGAAAACAGTTCTTCAATTACAAGATATGAATGATAAGTGGCCAAAGATCTGGTTATCTTTCCAAAAACTTTCTCACAGTATAGGCAGCAAGGAGATGGCATATAAAGTCATCTCTAGATGGTATATTACTAGGGATGTAGCGAACTGTTCGCCGGCGACTAGTTCGCGCGAACTTCGACTGTTCGCGTCCGCCGCAAGTTCGCGAACGTCGCGCGACGTTCGCCAATAGGCGTTCGCGTCAAAATCGTTCGATCGTTCGACCATTCGACCGCTAAAATCGAAGGATTTTCGTTCGAATCGAACGATCGAAGCATTCGATCGAATGAAATCATTCGATCGAAGCATTCGATCGAATGAAATCATTCGATCGAATGGCTTCGATCGTTCGATTCGAACGAAAATCCTTCGATCGAACGATTTCCATCCTTCGATCGTTCGAATCGAACGATTTTCGGATGTTCGAAGTTCGCGAACAGTTCGCGAACTGTTCACAAATTTTGCCGGTGTTCGTGAACGGCGTTCGCGAACACATCGGCGGCAGTTCGCTACATCCCTATATATTACCCCAATCCGTAAACACAAGGTTATTTCAACTACCTCACCTCTATGCTTACATGGATGTCAACAAGCAGGAGACTACATGCACACATGGTGGCACTGCACTATAGTAAATACATTTTGGTCTCAGGTGTTTTAAATAGCATCACAAATATGTGGGACAACAATATCACCTAATTTAGAAATTGCACTGCTATGTCTGCCACATACAAAGCTACCATGTTCCCAAAGAAGATTGTTTTCTCAAATACTTGCAGTGCCTAGATGGGTCATAACCCTAAACTGTGTGGCTCCTACGCTCTCCCTACTACAATTACACCAAAGACTTAATTATATTCAAAATATGCATTCAGCGCTAGACTGAAGGACACTTTGGATGCACATTCAGAAATATGGGCCCTTTGGGACACATATAAAACTATCACAGATGCCAAAGTATGCCAAGTGAAATTATCAATGACTTGCTTAAGAACCTGAATATGCTACTTGTAACTCTTCATGAATGTGAACTAACACTTTTATGGAACAATCGTATAATGTGTCCTAGTACTACTACTTAAGCCTGTTATTTTATTTTATTTTGACTTGAATTTTATATTTTTTTCCTTTTTTGTCTTTGTTCTTTGAAGATTGATAAAACATCATAAATAAAGAGATTTAAAAAAAAATTCACAGTCACCCATCAGTGGTATGCCTTCAGATTTATTTCACTGTAGAAATATATCTGCTATATTACTCCTGTTTTGACACAAAAGTCATTTAGAACCTCTAGAGTACTTTATTTGCCTAAAATGGAATCATTGTATATTCTGTTCTTTTGTTTAGAGTTTGGCAACTGTGCTCATCACTTCTCAGATACTTAAAGGAACAGTTCAGTGTGAAAATAAAAACTGGGTAAATAGATAGGATGTGCAAAATAAAAAATGTTTCTAATATAGTTAGTTAGCCAAAAATGTAATGTATGAAGGCTTGAGTGGCTGGATGTGTAACATAATAGCCAGAATACTACTTCCTGCTTTTCAGCTCTATAACTCTTAGTTAGTAAGCGACTTGAAGGGGGGCCATATGGTACATATCTGGTCAGTGAGTTTGCAATTGATCCTCAGCATTCAGCTCAGATTCAAAAGCTACAGATATGTGCCCCCCCTCAAGACACTGGTTGGTTACTGCCTGGTAACCAGGGTAACCAGTCAGTGTAAACCAAGAGAGCTGAAAAGCAAGTAGTGTTCTGGCTATTATGCTAGACAGTCACTCACGCCTTTAAACATTACATTTTTGGCTACCTAACTATATTAGAAACATTTTTTATTTTGCGCAGCCTATCTATTTATAGAGATGGCGCGAACTGTTCGCCGGCGAACTTGTTCGCGCGAACATCGGGTGTTCGCGCTCGCCGGAAGTTCGCGAACGTCGCGCGACGTTCGCCATTTTGGGTTCGCCATTGTTGGCGCTTTTTTTTGCCCTCTCACCCCAGACCAGCAGGTACATGGCAGCCAATCAGGAAGCTCTCCCCTGGACCACTCCCCTTCCCTATAAAAACCGAAGCCCTGCAGCGTTTTTTTCACTCTGCCTGTGTGTGCTGAAGAGATAGTGTAGGGAGAGAGCTGCTGCCTGTTAGTGATTTCAGGGACAGTTGAAAGTTTGCTGGCTAGTAATCGTTTTGATACTGCTCTGTTATTGGAGGGACAGAAGTCTGCAGGGGTTTGAGGGACATTTAAGCTTAGGTAGCTTTGCTGGCTAGTAATCTACCTTCTACTGCAGTGCTCTGTATGTAGCTGCAGTGGGCAGCTGTCCTGCTTCTGATCTCATCTGCTGACTGCTGCAATAACAGTAGTCCTTGTAAGGACTGCTTTTATTTATTTATTTGTTGTTTTACTACTACTACTACTACTACTACTACTACTACTACTACTATAAGAGCCCAGTGCTATTAGTCTAGCAGTGTTGGGGAGTGGGACTGGTGTGCTAATCTGCTGCTCCTAGTAGTTCAGCAGCACCAACTGTAATTTTTTTTTTTTAATATTCATTTTTTTTTTATTTTACTTTTTTTTATTTTACTACCGCTGTAGTAGTGTATAAGTTGACCTTTTAGGCATTATTTGCCCTGTAGGCATTTTTTGCCCAGTGTGTTATTCAACCAACAGCCATCTAGCTGTGTGACCTTGTTCACATTCTGTCTAAATATCCATAATATTACCGTCTCCAGAAAAAACACCGGAGTGACTTTTTTCAAGCAGCCATAATAAATTTTACGTAATCCGTATCCATCGCTGTAGTAGTGTATAAGTTGACCTTTTAGGCATTATTTGCCCTGTAGGCATTTTTTGCCCAGTGTGTTATTCAACCAACAGCCATCTAGCTGTGTGACCTTGTTCACATTCTGTCTAAATATCCATAATATTACCGTCTCCAGAAAAAACACCGGAGTGACTTTTTTCAAGCAGCCATAATAAATTTTACGTAATCCGTATCCATCGCTGTAGTAGTGTATAAGTTGACCTTTTAGGCATTATTTGCCCTGTAGGCATTTTTTGCCCAGTGTGTTATTCAACCAACAGCCATCTAGCTGTGTGACCTTGTTCACATTCTGTCTAAATATCCATAATATTACCGTCTCCAGAAAAAACACCGGAGTGACTTTTTTCAAGCAGCCATAATAAATTTTACGTAATCCGTATCCATCGCTGTAGTAGTGTATAAGTTGACCTTTTAGGCATTATTTGCCCTGTAGGCATTTTTTGCCCAGTGTGTTATTCAACCAACAGCCATCTAGCTGTGTGACCTTGTTCACATTCTGTCTAAATATCCATAATATTACCGTCTCCAGAAAAAACACCGGAGTGACTTTTTTCAAGCAGCCATAATATATTTTACGTAATCCGTATCCACCGCTGTAGTAGTGTATACGTTGATCTTGTGGGCATTATTTGCACAGTGTTTTCTTCAAACCGCCATCTAGCTGTGTGAGCTTGTTCACATTTTGTCTAAATATTGATAATATTATCGTCTCTAGAAAAACCACTTGAGTTACTTTTTTTCAAGCAGCATTCTTATATTTTACGTAATCCGTATCCACCGCTGTGTATACGTTGACCTTGTGGGCATTATTTGCACAGTGTTTTCTTCAAACCGCCATCTAGCTGTGTGAGCTTGTTCACATTTTGTCTAAATATTGATAATATTATCGTCTCTAGAAAAACCACTTGAGTTACTTTTTTTCAAGCAGCATTCTTATATTTTACGTAATCCGTATCCACCGCTGTGTATACGTTGACCTTGTAGGCATTATTTGCACAGTGTTTTCTTCAAACCGCCATCTAGCTGTGTGTATTATCGTTTCCAGAAAAACCAACTGAGTTTTTGTTGTTGTTGTTTTTTTAAAAATAATGCCAGGCAAAGGCAGGCCGCCACGCAGAGGCCGTGCTAGGGGCCGTGCTGCTATGCAATCCTGTGGCCCTAGCAAATTGCCCAGTTTTAAAAAGCCAATGACCCTGAACTCCCAAAATGCTGAAGAGGTAGTTGACTGGCTTACACAGCACACCCCATCCTCTACCGTTTCTAACTTTACCACAACATCCTCCTCATCCTCCACTGCTATGGCCACCCCACGTAACACTTCCTCCACCACCGGTGCCCCTTCTTCACTGGAGTCAGAGGAGTTATTTTCCCATGAGTTTCTTGAACTGAGTAATGCGCAACCATTATTGGCAGAAGAAGATGAAGGAGATGAGGACGTTACACCAGATTTAATTCTGGCAGAGAACACGACAGAGATGGACATAATGATGAGTGATGAGGAGGAGGTCCCCGCTGCTGCTTCCTTCTGTGATGTGTCAGAAGAAATTGATGCATCTGAGGAGAATGATGATGAGGAGATTGATGTTTTGTGGGTGCCTAGTAGAAGAGAGCAAGAGGAGGGTAGTTCAGATGGAGAGACGGAGAGTCAGAGAGGCAGTAGGAGAATAAGACTTAGAAGAAGCAGGGAGGACAGCCCGCAGGGATCAGTAGGGCAACAACATGTATCGGCACCTGTGTTCAGCCAGCCAACGCACCCGCCATTGCCGCCAATGCCGCCAACTTCTACTGTTACCGCCAGATCGCACACTTCCAAAAAGTCAGCAGTGTGGGATTTTTTTAATGTGTGTGCCTCTGACAAAAGCATTGTAATTTGCAATGAGTGCAGTCAGAAACTGAGCCTTGGTAAGCCCAACAGCCACATAGGTACAACTTCTATGCGAAGGCACATGAGCGGCAAGCACAAAGCACTTTGGGAGCAACACCTCAAAGGCAACAGGCAAACTAAAAGCCACACTCCTTCTGGTCCAGCATCTTACTGCTCTACCTCTGCTCTCCTTGACCCATCTGAACCACCCTCCACTCCGCCTTCCACCTTGACCACCTGTTCCCATTCCCAGTCATCTGCCACCAGCCAAGTTTCTGTGAAGGCCATGTTTGAGCGTAAGAAGCCAATGTCTGACTGTCACCCCCTTGCCCGGCGTCTGACAGCTGGCTTGTCTGCACTCTTAGCCCGCCAGCTTTTACCATACCAGCTGGTGGACTCTGAGGCCTTCCGCAAATTTGTAGCAATTGGGACACCGCAGTGGAAGGTACCCAGCCGCAATTTTTTTTCTAAAAAGGGAATACCACACCTGTACCAACATGTGCAGAGCCAAGTTACCGCATCTCTGTCACTTAGTGTTGGGCCAAAGGTCCATATGACTACTGACGCATGGTCCTCCAAGCATGGTCAGGGCAGGTATGTCACCTACACTGCCCACTGGGTGAACTTGGTAATGGCTGGGAATGGGAAGCAGGGAATGGGTAGCTCAACAACAACAACAACAGTGGAGTTGGTGTCACCGCCACGGATTGCACGCGGTTCTGCCACCACCTCTACTCCTCCATCGCTCTCTACCTCGTCTTCTTCCTCTTCTTCTTCTTACTCTGCTGCTGGGTCCTCCTTCTCCTCCTCCACACCTGTGCACCCCCAGCTCCCCCTAGGCTATTCGACGTGCCAGGTACGCCGTTGTCACGCTGTCTTGGGGATGACGTACCTGGAAAGCAAAAACCATACCGGATCTGTACTCCTGTCATCTCTGCAGTCACAGGCCGATCGGTGGCTGACCCCACACCAACTGCAGATCGGAAAAGTGGTGTGTGACAATGGAAGCAATCTGTTGGCAGCGTTGAGACTGGGAAATTTAACACATGTGCCCTGCATGGCACATGTGTTAAATTTAATAGTCCAACGTTTTGTCTCCAAGTACCCAGGATTCCAGGACGTTCTCACCCAGTCCAGAAAGGTGTCGGCCCATTTCAGACGTTCCTACACAGCCATGGCACGCCTTGCTGACATTCAGCAGCGCTACTTCTGACAGCCAGACTCGCTGGAATTCAACGCTCCTTATGTTGGAACGTCTGCTGCAGCAACAAAGGGCCGTCAACGAGTACCTTTTTGAACTGGGTGGTAGGACTGGATCTGCAGAGCTGGGGATTTTTTTCCCCCGTTACTGGGTGCTTATGCGCGATGCCTGCAGGCTCATGCGACCTTTTGAAAAGGTGACAAATATGGTCAGTCGCACCGAAGGCACCATCAGCGACCTAATACCCTTCGCTTTCTTCCTGGAGCGTGCCGTGCGACGAGTGACAGATGAGGCTGTAGACCAGCGTGACGAGGAGCTGGAAGCGCACGATTTATGGTCGGAATCACCAGAACGAACCCAGGCACCTGCTGCAACGCAGGGAGAGGTGCCAGAAGTGGAGTCAGAGGAGGAAGGTGGCTTTGTGGAGGAGGAGGAGGAGGACCAACAGGAGCAGGCTTCCCAGGGGGCTAGTGGTGACCTTTTGGGGACCCCTGGTCTTGTACGTGGCTGGGGGGAGGAGACCGTGGATGATGCAGTCCTTGATAATGAGGAAGCGGAGATGGATAGCTCTGCATCCAACCTTGTGAGAATGGGGTCTTTCATGCTGTCATGCCTGTTGAAGGACCCCCGTATCAAGAGGCTTAAGGAGAAGGACCTGTACTGGGTCGCAACGCTACTAGACCCTCGGTACAAGCATAAAGTGGCAGAAATGTTACCAACATACCACAAGTCCGAAAAGATGCGGCATTTACAAACCAGCCTGCAAAACATGTTGTACAATGCTTTTAAGGGTGATGTCACTTCAGGAACTCATCAACATTCCAGGGGCAGAGGTGCCAGTAATCCTGCCACGAGCACACCTGCAAGGACAAAGCCCTTTGGCCGGTCTGTAACATCAGACATGCAAATGTTTTTCTGTCCAAGGCAGCGCCACAACCCTTCTGGATCCACCCTCAAAGAACGCCTCGACCGGCAGGTAGCGGACTACCTGGCATTAACTGCAGATATCGACACTCTGAGGAGCGATGAACCCCTGGACTACTGGGTGCGCAGGCTTGATCTGTGGCCAGAGCTGTCACAATTTGCCATGAACCTCTTGTCTTGCCCAGCCTCAAGTGTGCTCTCAGAAAGGACCTTCAGTGCAGCAGGAGGGATTGTAACTGAGAAGAGAACTCGCCTAGGTCACAAAAGTGTCGATTACCTGACCTATATTAAAATGAATGAGGGGTGGATCTCGGAGGGTTACTGCACGCCGGAAGACTTGTTCTGACTTCTATGCAGCTGTCCTTCTCTTCAAGCCTCATGACTCCACACACAGCTGTCCTTTAGCGTCCTCCTCCCTCCGCCACCGTTACAAACTAGGGTGCAAACCCTACTGGTTTAATTTTTTCTGGCCTCTGTGCTTCAGTGGCTGCAACCAAAAAAACTGGGCAAACAATGTCTACAAGGTCAACGTATGGCGAAAAATGACTATTTTCAGCATTTATATGGCATATTTTTTCTGGCAACTGTGCTTCAGTGGCTGCATCCAAAAAAATGCATATTTTCTGCATTTATATGGCATAATTTTTCTGGCCTCTGTGCTTCAGTGGCTGCAACCAAAAAAATGCATATTTTCTGCATTTATATGGCATAATTTTTCTGGCCTCTGTGCTTCAGTGGCTGCAACCAAAAAAATGCATATTTTGTCCATTTATATGGCATAATTTTTCTAGCCTCTGTGCTTCAGTGGCTGCAACCAAAAAAATGCATATTTTCTCCATTTATATGGCATAATTTTTCTGGCCTCTGTGCTTCAGTGGCTGCAACCAAAAAAATTTATATTTTCAGCATTTATATGGCATAATTTTTCTGTCAACTGTGCTTCAGTGGCTGCGACCAAAAAAATGCATATTTTCTGCATTTATATGGCATAATTTTTCTGGCCTCTGTGCTTCAGTGGCTGCAACCAAAAAAATTTATATTTTCAGCATTTATATGGCATAATTTTTCTGGCAACTGTGCTTCAGTGGCTGCGACCAAAAAAATGACTATTTTCAGCATTTATATGGCATATTTTTTCTGGCCTCTGTGCTTCAGTGGCTGCGGCCAAAAAAACTGGGCAAACAATGCCTACAAGGTCAACGACGTTGACCTTGTAGGCATTGTTTGCCCAGTTTTTTGGCCGCAGCCAATGAAGCACAGAGGCCAGAAAAAATATGCCACATAAATGCTGAAAATAGTCATTTTTTGCCATACGTTGACTCAACGTATATGGCAAAAAATGACTATTTTCAGCATTTATATGGCATATTTTTTCTGGCAACTGTGCTTCAGTGGCTGCAACCAGAAAAACTGGGCAAACAATGTCTACAAGGTCAACGTATGGCGAAAAATGACTATTTTCAGCATTTATATGGCATATTTTTTCTGGCAACTGTGCTTCAGTGGCTGCGTCCAAAAAAACTGGGCAAACAATGTCTACAAGGTCAACGTATGGCGAAAAATGACTATTTTCAGCATTTATATGGCATATTTTTTCTGGCAACTGTGCTTCAGTGGCTGCGTCCAAAAAAACTGGGCAAACAATGCCTACAAGGTCAATGTATGGCAGTTGTTTAAAGAGAACAGTAGATTACTAGCCAGCAAAGCTACCTAAGCTAAAATGTCCCTCAAATCCCTGCAGACTTCTGTCCCTCCAATACAGAGCAGTATCAAGCAGATTACTAGCCAGCAAACTTACTATCATCTGTCCCTGAAATCACTAACAGCTCTCCCCCTACACTATCTCTTCCAAGCACACACAGGCAGATTTTTCAGATAAACTTTTGCCCTTGATCCCCCTCTGGCATGCCACTGTCCAGGTCGTTGCACCCTTTAAACAACTTTAAAATCATTTTTCTGGCCAGAAATGTCTTTTTTAGATGTTAAAGTTCGCCTTCCCATTGAAGTCTATGGGGTTCGCGAACCGCTCGCATTTTTGTTCGCGAACTTTTTTTCCGACGTTCGCTACATCCCTATCTATTTACCCAATTTTTTTTTACTGAACAATTCCTTTAATCAGTTTGTGGAAGCTTTGCTCCCTTTCTGGTTACCAAAGAGATCCAGCTGAAAAATAAAGAAAAAGGTCAAATCACTGAATGTGGATGCAGATTACACCTTGTTACAACAGATTCACTTGGAAAAAGACATGGATACTTATCTGGTGAGTATGATTATGTAGTGGTGGACAGTCACTACAGAATACTCTGAATAAGCAAGCAATTGTTTAACAATGGTGTTGACATTTTGTAAACTCTTTTATAGTGTGCCCCACTTAGGTAGCAATAGGAATTTTAGCCCATTCCACCAAACAAAAGAGCTTTATCTCATTGAGGTTGGTGGGCTTGTTGCATGATGCAATTCAGAATATAGTTCTGGTAATGGTAGCAAGTGTCCTGGTCCAAATACAGCAAAGTAGAATCAAACCATGATACTGCAACTGCCACGTTTTACAGATAGGATAAGGTTCTTATGCTAGAATGCAGTGTTTGCCATTCACCAAATAATGCTTTTCATTCAAGCAGTAAAGTTTTATTGGTATAATCAATCCACCAAGCATTTTCTTCAGCATGCTTTTGGCTTATCCATGGGGTCTTAAACTGTGAATGACCTGCAATGTCCTTTTTGTATAGTAGTACCTTTCTCCTGCAATCCTGACATGCACACCAGTGTTGTTCTGTGTGCTCCTGGTAAATTCATAAAAACAGCAATAGAGGCCTTTAGTTCTTTAGACATTAGCCTGAGGTGTATGGTGGAAGACGAGCTGACCATTATCAGCTAAAGACGTGGATATCGGTTGGCTTGTTGATCGGCCAAGTCAGAAAATGTTGATTGAACATCAGCCAGTGTTTACTGCAGAATCATTAGATACAGGTAGAATTCTATTGTTTTCTACCTGTACAGTATATCTGACTATTCCGCTCTAAATGGCTGTATTGAAAACAAATGATCTTTCCTGCAACCAATAGTCGCAGAAAAGATTGTAATTGTTATATGTATGGCCGCCTTTAGTGTGAATTTGTTGTCAGGTCAATAATTCAAATGGGTACACAATCCTTCAAGCACCACTTTGTGGTATAATATTCATTGCAATTAGGGATGTAGCGAACTGTTCGCCGGCGAACTTCGACCGTTCGCGTCCGCCGAATGTTCGCGAACGTCGCGCGACGTTCGCCAATTTGGGTTCGCGTTCGATTCGTTCGACCATTCGAATTCCTTCGACCGCTAAAAATCGAACGATTTACATTCGTTCGAACGATTGTAAGCATTCGATCGAATGAAAAGCATTCGATCGAATGGTTTCGATCGTTCGATTCGAATGAAAATCCTTCGATCGAACGAAAATCCTTCGATCGAATGATTAAAATCCTTCGATCGTTCGAATCGAACGATTTTAGCGGGTGTTCGAAGTTCGCGAACTGTCCGCGAACTTTCGCATTTTTTGCCGGTGTTCGCGAACGGCGTTCGCGAACATCAAATCCCTAATTGCAATAGACTGAAACATAGTGGTCTGATTTACAAAGATAGGTATTACATTTTAGTAGGATAGTTGCCCAAAGCAATTTATTAGATCTTTACTATAGTTTTCTAACTGGTAGTAGCCTGATCAAAACTAATAGGTGGGGAGTGTGCCTGGGTCTGCGGGGCCAGTGTTACAGTATGTTGCCAAATCAGTCCAGTTCTAGTATGCTAGATGTATGCTTTCATACAATTGGCACATTGCTCATTGCTAGAGACCTTCTAGACTAGACAAAATGCTAGAATTTGACCTGAACCAAATCTGGATTTGGCACATGTCTATTTTTTTATATTATTCTTTATTTAGGATAGTTAATTACAGAAAAACATAAAATAGGAAGGGGAAAACATAAGGCAAGAAGGGTAGGGTAAGGGGGTCGGGATAGGGTGTCTAATTACATAGTCAGAAAGAAGGAGTAAATAAATATATATATACCTGTGTATATATATATATATATATATATATATATATATATATATATATATATATATATATATATATATATATATAGGTATGGCAATGTATATAGGTTCTTTTATTACATCATATAAAGTTTTATAGCACAGCATGGTAATAATTCCATATCTTGGGTATTAAGCCCCAGTACTAGTATGATATATTAAGAAGGTTTTATCACATATCTCATAGGCACATCTCTATTTTAGACTATTTCTAGCTGAGACCTAAAACTAATTAAGGTTCTTTCTAGGCACAACTCCTGGATGGATAATTTTTATGTGGCTACAACTCCTTTCTTACAGAATTCTGAGATTGTTTTTTATTTTCTGTTTTTCTAGCTTGTACTGTATTTTCAGAGAATCTTTTAGAACAGGTTTTTGCTTACATTTTAGGGCACTTTTGATGACTATTTGTAGCTGTTCTTACTGTTTGGCTATGTGAGCTTGTTCTCCTGTGTTTATCCTCTGGTAGTTATATTTGCAGTACTTAACAATCTTACTGAGATCTTACACGGCACATTAAAATGTGCCGTGTCTACAAACGTCCATTTTCTCAACCTTCAGCCAACATTGGCGTTTGGATGGTAATTATTTTTAATCTCCATTTAGGGAAGGCAGTAAATGTAATGAAATTAAAATGAATTCTACTGCAAGGTTTTTGTGAAATTTGCTCTTCACGGTAATAACTTATACTGTGTGCTCCACTCCCCAGTTCTGGCCTCAGTAGTTTTTCATGTTTATAATATCATAATCACTGCTATAAAGCAGTGTATAAGATTCCTTTA
Organism: Xenopus petersii; assembly: GCA_038501925.1. NCBI lineage: Eukaryota > Metazoa > Chordata > Amphibia > Anura > Pipidae > Xenopus > Xenopus petersii. The sequence goes on along the minus strand of CM076683.1, from coordinate 46,085,652 downwards.
TCACTGATACAGATGCCTTTAGTTGGGCTTGTTGTGTTTACAACAAGTGTATGACAATATGCTACGACTAACACATAGGGGCAGATTTATCAAGGGTCTACTTCGACTTTGAATATCAAAGCTTTTTTCACCGAATTAGACCGTTTTGAGGTCGAGGTAAAATCGTTCAATTGATCCATCGATCAACGATTTTTCTTCGACTTCAAAAAACGTAGAGAACTGCTCTAGAAGGTCCCCATTGGCTAACATAGCACCCCACATCACAATATTTTCTTTCTTTCTTTTGTTCTAACATAGCACTTCGGCAGGTTTAATTTGGCGAAGTATTGAAGTCAAAGTTTTTTTTTAAAGAGACAGTACTTCGATTATCGAATGGTCGAATATTCGAACGATTTTACTTCTAATCAAATTCGAAGTCGTAGTATCCTATTCGATGGTTGAAGTATCCAAAAAATTACTTATAATTCCGAATTTTTTTACTTTGAAAATTCCCACGAATTCACTTTGACCCTTAATAAATCTGCCCCATAATGAATTATTTTGTACACAGGCTTTCTACATTATCTGTGGGGTCTGCTAGATATATTTGCAGCATTCTGACCCCATAGTAAAAATGGATAATATGGCCCGCTCGCACACCCTGGCCTTCAAAGGTAGATGCCTGGTGCACAGTGTTGGAGGGGTCGGCATCCTCACAAGCAATCAACTACAGGAGTACACTGGCACTGACGGCTGGTTCAAGCAGGGAGATCCCCTTGCGTGTTTATTTGCAGAAATGCAACGTTTCGGGGCTATACCCCTTTGTTAAGCATCAAACAGTGTGAATGTGAATACAATTTAACACCCCCCACACAATGTGATTGGTTAATTAACACATTTGCATAATAGTTCCCCAATAGCACCATGTAGTGGAAGAAAATTAGCGAATTAGCATATAAAAAATTAGCGAATTAGCATATCAAAATACCATATAAGTTTAACAGCATAATGTGCATAGATTAATTAACTATAACATATTATAAAGCAAGTTTATAAAAAATGTTGTGAAAAGTCAAAAAAGTTTTTCATGAATCGGCATAAAGTATATTTTATTGAATTCACATTATGCTATAAACTTTATATGTTCATTTAATATGCTAATTGGCTAATTTTTTATATGCTAATTCGCTAATCTTTTACCATGTGAAATGTGAGGGGTGCTCCTTTAAAAATGTGAATTTTTCCCCTTTAAAAACTACTTGGAAATCCATGTAATTCCAACTGACAGAGGAATCATTAAATCATGGAGTGGTTGAATGACGCTTTATTAATTTAATTCTAATGTACCTACATAAAATCATGCCAAGTATGGCGATTTTAAGACACCTTGTTAACTACATTTCTCTTATTAATGTGAGTGAAAAGATTTGATGTCCCATGATGCTGTTTTAACCTCTTTTTACTTGATATTTTCAGCTACTTTCCTTTTGACCTGACCTAGTGTCTTCATGTCTTTTTTAACTTTCAGTCATAAATAAGCAACAGTGGGGTTGATGTTCAAAAGAAGTTATAGGGACCCCCAGATTAAATGAGTTGTTCAGTGTAAACATAACAACTAGGTAAATAGGCTGTGCAAGATAAAAAATGTTTCTACTATAGTTAGTTAGCCAAAAATGTAATATATAAAGGCTGGAGTGGCTGGATGTCTAACATAACAGAACTTCCTGCTTTGCAGCTCTCTTGGTATCCACTGGCTACCAGGCAATAACCAATCAGTGATTTGAGGGGGGGGGGCACATGGGCCATAACTGTTGCTTTTGAGCCTGACCTGCATGCTAAGGATCAATTGCAAACTCACTGAACAGTTATGTCCCATGTGGCCCCCCTTAAAGTTGATGACTAACACAGAGTTAGAGAGCTGTAAAGCAGGAAGTAGTGTTCTGTTATGTTAGACATCCGGTCACTCCAGCCTTTATACATTAAATTTTTTGCTAACCAACCATATTAATATTTTTTATTTTGCACAGTCTATCAATTAACCCAGTTTTTATTTTTACACTGAACTGTTGCTTTAAAAGGCACAAAGTTTGCCCAGGTGTCCAAGAAATTTTGTTTGCTGATTGGCTGCACATACCTCCCAACATTTTGGAAATAAAAAGAGGGGAAAAACATTGGTGTGTGTAGCGTGGCTATTTTTTGACCACGCCCATTTTTGTGGCCACAACTCCTAATTACCAATTTGGCAGGTTATAAAAGTTTGAACATATTTCTGTTTTTTTTTTCAGTTATTACAGTTTTGCTAATGAAGGTAACTTGGCCTTTAAGCTGTAAGTCTAACTTTTCCCAAGGGACCTGTTATCTTATTTTGTTACAATTACTTATTTGCTTGTCTTGAAATTGTTACAAAAGTATCTTATCTGATTCTGTTGCAGTTCTGGGCTCTCTGCCAAAAGCCAATTAAGTTAGAAACATTGTTTCTTTTTGTGGCTGTTCAGTGCAGAGAAAAATGGGATTTTCCAGTACAAATGAGGGGCTGCAGGTTGAGCTGTCAAAAGAGGGACTGTCCCTCTAAAAACGGGACAGTTGGGAGGTATGGTTGCAATAGGTGATAATAACTGTAGTAAACTTGAACCTTATATTACATAATAATCTGTGTTTCATAGGTGATTGAATAAACTGCAATTGAATGATAAAAATGGGCATAGGTGGGATTTTTACATACCAATGACAGTGAAACTATGGGAAAAAATTGTAATGAGGTTGTAGCACAATCTGTAAAATTTGTGCGAGAGGTAATGGCAGAAAAAGGGGCGGGGAATTGTGATTTTCTGCACATGTGCTTCATGACTATTACACTAATTTCATACTTGACCGGGCCAATATTTGTCTAGAGCAGAGTTGCCCAACCCTTTATACCCCATTAGTTTCCTCTTTTGCTTTGACCTTTTGGCTTTTTTTACATTCCCTTTCCTAGCTTTTTTTTTCCTATTTTTGCTCTCTCCTTTTTCACTCTGATATGATAACAACCAGATATCATCAAGTCAACACTTTTTTTTTATTGTTTGCAGATTGGGCATCTCTGGCAGAGGCCACAGAGGTCACATACATGTTTGTTAATTGTATCCATTTTTTATATTCTGCTTTTGACTTCTGTGTTGCAGAAATAATTGTAATGATTAGTGACACCAGCAAAATATGTTTCTCAGATGGTAGAACTAGTCTCCTAAAAGTCTTCTCTTCAGAGTATCTTACCAGTAAGGTTGCCACCTGGCTGGTAACAATTATGTTTAATGCTAATGTCATTAATACAAAAAAAGATAGAAATATAGGAAGGCCAGTATTTTTTCTAGAAAAGGTGGTAGCCCTAATTATAAGTCACCAACACCTGGTGGATCAAAACACTCAGTGCTGCCCTCTAACTGGTAGTAATTGGCATGGATGTTACAATGTATAATAATCACTGCTCCATTATATATCTAGCCAACAGCTTCCTGTGCTAGTTAGGGAGGGTATCTATATTTTCTTTTTTATGATCTTAGCCAGAGTAAAATGGCGTAAACTTCCAAACTAGGGTTCTCACTTCACTACTTTAAAACCGAACACATAAGCCATGCAGGCTGTGGATTCCATATGTGTTTGGTTTTAAAGGGATGAGATGGCAACCCTATTCCAGACTGAAATACAGAAAAAACATACCTTACTAAATTACAAACATTTATAAAATACACCTCTTTTTACAACTCATTTTACTTAAGAATTTCTCTGCAGACCCATTGACTTTAATTGGTCGCACAACCATTGAATCTGTTTAAAAAATACTGTATATTTCTGCTGTAAACACAGAAAACAACACTTATTCTATACCATGTATTGACTTTTTTTGTGTTCGTAAATCATTTTACACAGCTTTAGAAATACAAATTTATATGTATTCTTAGATATTTAATGTATGTTCCTAGAATATCCTTAGCCGTGACTTGGCAGAAGAGCAATTTTTATTCCATGCCCTTGGAGAATATTCTTGGATATATTTCCTATCAAGCTGTTGAATCTTGATCTGCCTTTGTTTTCAGCTGTCTGAAAAAAAATACTAGCATTTTAAAAGACTGTAGCCATGGAAATAGAGCAATTATTTGGCCCACTGATGTCAAAGTGTGGCAATTTAGTTTGCTTCATTATGAATTCCAAATCTTTAACAAGGTTAATCAGCAACACAAATGATTTCAATCAAGTCTTTTGTTTTCATTTCTGTATAGCTTGTTTCAGCCTTTCTGTGCTTTATGTTTTGCCAAAACTGTCAGTCTTATAAAAATTGTGCACCACACCTGAATGCACCACAAATTAAATTTAGCCAACTTGCACACACTTTTCTAAAGATTTGAACACCACATTTCAGGGCTCTTACTGAGGAGCGGTTGTAGCTGCGTTCCCCTGCGTTCCGTTTTTATGCGTTCAGCCGCAGGGGAGCGCAGGAATAGACGCATTTAGCTTTTTTCAATGGGGCTGTACTCATACAGGCGCGTGTAGGCGCTGAACGCAGGAGAAATGCAGCATTTTGCTTCTCAACCTGTGTTCGGCGCCTACACACGCCTGGGTGAAACAAACAGTCTAAATGGGAGGGTAACATACAGACACAATTAGGAGGGGTATTAAAGTGCTGTAGGTTACAGTTTGTTACTGTCACGATCGCCGCCCGGAGCAGGCCCAGGAGCTCCGGGCGGCGCGTCCCTCCTTGCCGGCGTCGCTCCCAAAATGGCGGCGCCCATGGCCGCCACGTGGGTAGCGGCGCCGGCACGATGACGTCAGCACGCCGACGTCGGCGCAAGGGCGTCAATGACGTCAGAATGGCGCCAAATTCAAAATAAAAACTCCAACTAGACGCCAGAATGGCGACCAAGAATAGGAATACTTTCCCTAAGTGTATCCTGGGTTTCCTGTGAGCTTTATTGCTAAATCTTGTTCCTGATTTGTATCCTGACCCTTTGCCTGGACTTTGGACTTTGTTGATATCTGCCTGCCTGTGAACTCTTGCCTGGATCCTGACTATTCTTCGATTAACCCTTTGGACACCGCAACCTTGTTCCCTCAAGAGGGCTTCCTCCTTGATCCTGACTACCTCCCTGGAGGGGGCTTCCCGGCTCCCTGACATTCTTGGGCCATGGATCCCACTGAGGAAGCTCAGCCGGATTTCGGCAGGGCCTTTCGAGGTCTGCATACCCGCATGGAGGCGGACGAAGTTCGGCAAAATTATGTCACGCTGGAGGCGATTTTGGAAAAGTTATCCATGCTAACGCCGACTACTCCAACGCCGACAACGCCCACGCTAGTTGCTGCCGATATGGCTACTCAATCCTCCACTTCTGGTCCGCGAATTCCTGCACCGCCTCTCTACAGCGGCGACCCTCAAGCCTGTCGTGGTTTTGTGAATCAGTGCCAGATCCGGTTCGCCCTACAACCTGCGGAATTTCACTCTGAACGAGCAAGGGTTGGTTTCGTGATCACTCGTCTGGCGGGGAAAGCACTCGAATGGGCTTCTCCATACTGGGAGAAGGAGTCTCCCTTAATTGACGATTCCAAAGCCTTCCTTCATGAATTCCAGACGGTGTTCGATGCTCCCGGTCGGGTGGCGACTGCTGCTTCTCGTCTGTTCCAGATCCGCCAAGGTAATCGCAGTGTAGCGGAATATGCCATTGAATTCCGTACCCTCGCTGCAGAGACTTGCTGGAACAATGATGCCTATCACGCTGCCTTCTACAATGGTCTCTCTATCCGCCTCAAAGATGACCTGGTCTCCCGTGAATTACCCACGCAAGTAGAAGACCTCATTGCTTTGTCTGTCAAGGTGGACACTCGTCAGAGAGAACATCAAGCTGATAAGGACAGAGTCAAGAAATTCCCACCCATGTTGGCTCCTCGCTTTCAAAGACCTCTATTACCTCCTACCTCCCCGCAGCCTTCAGTTATTCCTCCGGAGGACCCTATGCAAGTCGGAAGAGCTCGTCTCTCTGAACAGGAGAAACTCCGGAGACGTACGGCTAGACTTTGTCTCTACTGTGGGGGTCAATCTCACTTCGCCAACTCCTGTCCTGTGAAGTCTCAGAGTTCCCCTCTTCAAGGTAACCTTGCTAAGACTCATGTAGGGGGTGTTACTCCCAAGTCACAAGAGAACTCTCATAGGTTTCTTCTGCCTTTACAGATCTGTCTGTCCTCTAAGACCATTGTTGGCTCAGCTTTTATTGACTCTGGGGCTGCCGGTAATTTCATGGACGCTCTCTTTGCCAAGCATATGAATGTTCCCCTGTTTCCATTAACTACTCCTCTCCGTGTCACTGCTATTGACGACAGACCCCTGGAGGCTGAATTTATCTCCATGACGACTGGGGAATTGCCTGTGCAGGTTGGGACGCTGCATAAAGAAAGACTTTCGTTCCTAATTATTTCCTGCCCATCCGTTCCAGTTGTTTTGGGTCTCCCTTGGCTGCGCCTGCATAATCCCTCCATTGATTGGTCCGCAGGACAGATTTCCCGTTGGAGCCCATTTTGTCAGCAGCACTGCCTTCCTGCTGAACCCCTCCAGAGGGTGAATATCTCTATGTCGGATCTGAAGACTCTACCCTCCTTTTACAAGGAATTCGCTGATGTATTCTGTAAGAAGTCTGCAGAATTCCTTCCTCCACATTGACAATACGATTGTCCTGTCGATCTCCTGCCTGGAACCATGCCCCCTAGAGGTCGTACTTATCCTCTCTCTCCAGCGGAGACCACTGCCATGAAGCAGTATATCCAAGAAAATCTCCAGCGGGGGTTTATTCGCTCTTCTACTTTTCCTGCCGGGGCTGGATTCTTCTTCGTGGAAAAGAAGGATGGAGGCCTACGTCCTTGCATCAACTACCGGGGTCTTAATAAAATTACGGTTAAGAACCAGTATCCCTTGCCCTTGATTGCCGAACTCTTTGACCAACTGAAGGGGGCTAAAATCTTCACTAAGTTGGATCTCCGTGGGGCGTATAACCTTATCCGCATCCGGGAAGGTGACGAATGGAAGACAGCATTCAACACTCGGGATGGGCACTATGAGTACCTCGTAATGCCCTTTGGTCTCTGCAATGCCCCCGCTGTCTTTCAAGAATTCGTGAACGACATTTTCCGGGATCTCTTGGGAAAGTTTGTGGTCGTGTACCTTGATGACAACCTGATTTTCTCCAAGGACCTTACAAGCCATCGTTCCCAGGTGAAGGAAGTACTCTCTCGTTTGAGGAAGAACTCTCTCTTTGCCAAACTGGAGAAATGTGTGTTTGAAGTATCCAAGATCCCTTTTCTGGGCTATATCATCTCCCCAGAGGGTTTCGAGATGGATCCTGTGAAAGTGTCTGCAATCCAAGAGTGGCCCCTACCGCTGAGCACTAAGGCAATCCAGAGATTCATTGGTTTTGCCAATTACTACCGGCAATTCATTAAGGGATTCTCTTCTCGTATTGCTCCTATCATGGCCCTCATCCGAAAAGGGGGTAAACCTAGCTCATGGTCCCCGCCTGCTATAGAGGCTTTTCAATCCTTGAAGGATGCCTTCACTTCTGCTTCGGTTCTCCGCCATCCTGATCCGGAGTTACCTTTCTTCATCGAGGTGGATGCTTCTGAAGTTGGAGCTGGAGCTATCCTGTCCCAAAGACATCCCTCTGATGGGAAGCTGCACCCATGTGCGTATTTCTCTAAGAAGTTCTCTCCTGCAGAACAAAATTATGATGTAGGAAATCGAGAACTCCTGGCTGTAAAGCTTGCCTTAGAAGAGTGGCGCCACCTTCTTGAAGGTTCCTTAATCCCAGTCACAATCTACACGGATCATAAGAATCTTGAGTTCATTCAATCTCTCAAGAGGCTGAATCCCAGACAAGCAAGGTGGTCCCTCTTCTTCTCTCGATTTAACGTTGTCTTGACTTTTCGCCCTGGCTCCAAGAATCGGAAAGCCGATGCTCTTTCTAGAAGTTTTACTCCGGTGGATCGTACTCCTGAAAGACTAGAGCCTATTATTCCTCCTGTCAAGATCATCGCTTCATTGTATCCTCAGTTTGCTGATCAAATCCTGGCTGGTCAATCTTCTGCCCCTCCTGATACCCCCATTGAAATGGCTTTTGTACCTCCTGAACTTCGGCTACCTATCCTGCAACAGACTCATAGTTCCAAACAAGCTGGACATCCTGGTCCTGTTAAAACTCTTGAACTTTTACGTTGTCTAGTTTGGTGGCCGACAATCCGTAAAGATGTCAAAGACTTTGTTTCTGCCTGTATCGTTTGTGCCACTTCCAAGTCCAGTCATTCTCGCCCCAGTGGGTTACTACAACCGTTGCCAGTTCCCTCTCGTCCTTGGACGCACTTGGCTATGGACTTCATTGTTGAACTTCCTCCCTCCAGTGGGAACACAGTGATCTGGGTTGTCATTGACCCCTTTAGCAAGATGGCCCACTTCATCCCTCTACGGAAGCTTCCATCTGCAGTGGAGTTGTCACAGTTGTTCATTCAGTTCATTTTTCGCCTGCATGGCTTCCCGGCCGAGATCGTTTCTGACAGAGGGTCCCAATTCACGGCAAAGTTCTGGCGTTCCCTGTGCAAAGATCTGGGTATTAATCTTCAGTTCTCCTCAGCTTATCATCCTCAGACGAATGGAGCGGCTGAGCAAGTGAACCAAGCCTTGGAACAGTTCTTGAGAAACCACGTTTCCCTTTGTCACGATGATTGGTCTGATCTCCTCCCATGGGCGGAATTTGCTCATAACAATGCCTGCCACATTTCCACTGGAAGGTCCCCATTTATGTCTGTGTATGGTCAACATCCTCAAGCCTTCCCACAAGACCTTGTGTTGTCTGATGTTCCGGCCGCTGATGACCATGCAGCCCACATGTCTGCTATTTGGGCTGCAACCAAGTCAAACCTGGAGAAGAGTGCTCTGGTTCATAAGTCGTTTGCAGATCGTAGACGTAGACCCTCTCCTCCCTACAAGGTCGGTGATAAAGTCTGGTTGTCTTCTAGGAACATTCGGTTGAAGGTACCATCTCCTAAGTTGGGTCCGAGGTTCGTAGGTCCATTTTCCATTTCGGAGGTGATCAATCCTGTGGCTGTCAGACTTCAGCTTCCCCCTGAGATGCGAATTCCCAACGTGTTTCATGTCTCCTTGGTGAAACCCGCCACCTCCAACCGCTTTTCCGTTGTCCAGCCTTCCCCTCCTACTATCTCTGTGGATGGCCATCAAGAATATGAGGTGGAGAAGATCCTTGACTCCAGGATCTCCAGGGGCTCTCTTCAGTACCTCATCAAGTGGAAAGGCTTTGGCCCTGAAGAATGCTCCTGGGAAGGACGCTCTGATGTCCATGCTCCTCGTCTGGTGAGGGAGTTCCACTCCAAATTTCCCCAGAAGCCAAGTCCTGGTGGAGGGGGGGTACTGTCACGATCGCCGCCCGGAGCAGGCCCAGGAGCTCCGGGCGGCGCGTCCCTCCTTGCCGGCGTTGCTCCCAAAATGGTGGCGCCCATGGCCGCCACGTGGGTAGCGGCGCCGGCGCGATGACGTCAGCGCCCCAACGTCGGCACAAGGGCGTCAATGACGTCAGAATGGCGCCAAATTCAAAATAAAAACTCCAACTAGACGCCAGAATGGCGACCAAGAATAGGAATACTTTCCCTAAGTGTATCCTGGGTTTCCTGTGAGCTTTATTGCTAAATCTTGTTCCTGATTTGTATCCTGACCCTTTGCCTGGACTTTGGACTTTGTTGATATCTGCCTGCCTGTGAACTCTTGCCTGGATCCTGACTATTCTTCGATTAACCCTTTGGACACCGCGACCTTGTTCCCTCAAGAGGGCTTCCTCCTTGATCCTGACTACCTCCCTGGAGGGGGCTTCCCGGCTCCCTGACAGTTACACTGTTATTCAAGTGACAGTTCTCAATTCAGGTGTTATCCAGGTGCTCCCAGAGGTAGTCTTTGAGTTTCGTTTTAAAAACACTGAAGGAGGATTCTCTCCTGAGAGATTCAGGAATGGCATTCCAAATATAAGGAGTCGCAAGAGAGAAGGCTTTGATATGGGAAACAGCAGTTGTAGTGGTGGGTACAACCAAGCGGTTGCTCTGAGAGGAGAGGAGGTTTCGGGCAGGAACATATAGAGAAACAAGAGATGAGATGTAGTTAGGTGCAGAGGAATGAAGGGCTTTGAAGGTTATGAGGAGGAGTTTATAAGCTATTCTTTGTTTTATAGGAAGCTATGATAAGGACTTTAGCAGCGGAGGGGCCTGTACCATTTTGGATGAGAGAATTCTGGCAGCAGTGTTTAATACAGACTGTAGAGGGGAGAGATGGGAGTTAGGCAGGCCAGTTAGTAGAAGGTTACAGTAATCTATTCTGGATAGGATGTGAGCATGTATGAGCGTCTTGGCCGTAGAAGGTGAAAGGAAGGGACGAATTTTGGCAATATTTCGTAAGAAAAAGTTACAGGTTTTGACAGTGGTGTTTATATGATCAGTGAAGGAGAGAGAGAGGAGTCAAAGATTACCCCCAGACAGCGTTCTGAGTTAACAGGATTAATGAGCATGCCATCAATAAAGATAGTAAATAAGGGAGTAGGACCAGGCTTAGGTGAAAAGATGATTAGTTCAGTTTTTGTTAGGTTGAGTTTGAGGTGGTGCTGGTTTATCCAATTTGAGATAGCTAGGAGGCAGTTAGAAATTTGAGCTCTGTTTCAGCTGTTAATGAAGGGGTGGATAAATATCATATTCATATGATTTGGAATATAGTTGTGTTTAGAAAGGCTTGACCTTTTTTAAGCTATACAGTAGATAAAAACAGGTTGGTGAAAGACCAATAGTACAAATGTATGTTATGAGGAAAAGCATCAAATCTATTTCTTGAATCTCAACATTAAGAACAGAGACAGACAAGAAGATTCTGGGAGATTTAGTCGACCCTAGGAAGAGGCTATTAGTCGCCAGGCAACTAATCTACCCGAATCTTCTCGTCTTTCTCTGCCCTTAACTGCTGCAGTCCTCTTTAGCCTGCAGTTATAGAACACTGAGCAAAACTAACACACTGTCTAGGCATATGATAAATGGCTGTGCTCCATGTACAGCCACACAGTCAACTTTCCACTCAGCTAAATATTTGAAAGTAAGGCAATACAATGAGGTATCAGTCAAACTGCAGAGTATTCCAACTCCCAACCGTCATTTGAAAAATGTTATGTTTTCAGTAAAACAAAGCTTGTTTGGTATCAGAAATGCAAAACACTTTTCCTCAGTTTTAAAGGGAACCCTTTTTCAGTGTTGCTGTAATAACATTCGTTTTTCCATTTGTTTGAATTGAAGGAAATATTTATGGTTTTTGTTATCCTGCAAAACAGGACAGAATTTGAAAAAATGAAACTAAAGCCACATTCTACTTCCTGATCCCTAAGAGTAAAGTCAAAGAAAGCACCAGTCCACTGAGAATTTTTAGTATAAGTAAACCCCTGCCTTACCACAGCTATAGTAATGCTTTAGATAAAGAGCAGTTCATTGTACAGCTTCTCAGTGGACTGCTGGTTTGGTTGATTTTGCTCTTTGGGATCAGGAAGTAGAATGTAGCTTTAATTTGATTTATGAACTCTACCCTGTTTATGCAAGAATGTTTGCCCTGTTTATGGCATGTAACAAATCCTAGATATTTCCCAATTAAACAAATAGGCAAAAGGTATGTTCTGCCGAAGCTCTATTTATGAAAGCAATGTTGAAAAAGGGGTTATACTGGAAGATATTTAACAATGTAATTTATTGGCAGCGAATTAACTAGAAACTTTTATATGTCTGTTCCAACGTCTGTTTTTTAAAAGTACTTGAGTGTCCTGATGCTTACTGCAGGGTTTTATGTTTTTATTTTGGATGCTGATTGTAGGAGAGCTTTTAATCTGTAATGGTGTTAGTAAGGTTGATTTTCAGTCCATTGCAAATCATCCCTAAGAAGCACCTCATATTAATTTTCCATATGGAAGTCATGTAAACTAATCCCACAGTCCTTCACCTATGTAGTTTGGAGAAATCATGAAGCTGTTAATTACAGATATCAGTTGATCTAAAGAATCACAACACAACATATGAAAGACTGTTAAACAATAAAAGATGTTAGAGAAATACATTCAAAAGGACATACAACAACAAAAGATTTAGTTGAATTGACACAATACTTATTAATACAGACTGTACATGTGATGAATATTTTCTTTGAAGCATAAGTCCAAAACAAGCAAGCAATCTTTTGATCATCATTCTAGAATGTAGACTGTATCTGGGGAGTAAGCAGGCAGTACCATTAAGAACAGTAGGACAACAGCTCAGAAAGAGATAGCATGGTTAATTTCTATCCAGTTGTACACTTCTGTGGGACCATTATTTTAGTAGCTTTCTGTAAGTTTTTGTATAAAGCTTATTTTAATCTGCCTATTGCTTGCACTGGTGATTCATATCTTTGTGTATCCTTTTCTCACCATAGAGTAGTGTATGGATAGACAGTGAGTGTAGATCAACACAACACAAGTTCCTGCAATATTACTCTTTCTCAGACATTATTTACTAGCCTCACTGCAGAGTCTAGCTATCTGGAGAGGAATAAACCCTTCCATTTTTAGGCTAGGGCTATATAACATGGATTTTGGCCTGCAGAGAATCACAGGCTGAGAATTCACTGCCCGGTTGCACATTTTCTGCTGTGCTGCCTGCACTCGGAAACATAACCTCCATGCAGGTGCAGGTAGACAAGAAGGATTCCAGCTTCGAAAGTGAGATTTTGCATTTCACGGCGATTTTCACCGCACTTGCAGCACAGCAGAAGAAAAGAGGAGCAGTGGGGCAGCGGATTTTCTGCAAGCTGAGAATCCTTGTCATGTGGCCCTAGCCTGACAGACAGAATCTGTACTCGTACCAGTGTTCTTTTAAACTTTTTTCTCAGGGATCACCAATTATTTTGTGGAACGAGCTTCATAACCAAAAAAGTGGTTTATAATCAAGTATCCATCAAGTATCCATCTCAAGTATTTTCAGTTGTAGGGAAATTTCAGATTTCCACAGAGACCCATCCTGTAAATGCTACGGGTCCAAGCTCAGTAAGTCTGTACATTAGTAGTGTCATTATTTAAGTTTGCTTGTATTAAATTTGATTCCAACTTGCAGTATGTGCTGGTTAGGCACACATTTCAGTTTTGTTTTATTTTAGTTTTTTTACATTTTTCCCAAAAGTGGCTTCTAATATATGAGGTGAAAGTTTGCAAGCCACAGCAGGAACAGAATACTTTTCTTGCTTCCATCACTCCTATAGGCATCCTGAAAAAGTTTGAATAGTGCTATGGACTACTCAGGCACAAAAGATTAGGATGCATTTGTATTGTAGAATAGAAATGGAGAATAGTAAAGGAACATGCAGCATGATGAATGCAGAGTGAAGCCTATTAAATACTGTGGGAGACACATTTAAGACTTCTCGACAAGCAATTTGAAGGGGTAAAAGATGGAAAGAGTGTATCTTCAGTATTAAAGATGCATGATGAGGAATGCATGAATGAGCTAGAGCTGTCTGAGACAGGAACATGCATATATTTGCTTTGCACAAAAATGGAAACCACAGGGACTCTCCGCGGTGAGAAGAGTCAAATGTCTAATTAACATAAAAATTATTCAGTGATATTTTTCTGCCATCCTCTCATTACCATTGAGTGAAAATCAGCACATTCGGACTGTATGTACAGTACTCAAAGATCCTTATTGCCATTCCTTAATGTGTGGTGGTTTTATAAAATAATGTGCCTCATTACCAGTTCAGTTGGAAGCATAATATCGGAGCAGAGATGGTGTCATTTGTGCTGTAAACTGGCATCACTTCCTCTCTTTGTGTTCCAGTTGCTTTTCTGTTTTCTGTTGCTAATTACCCATTTTGCAGATCTAATGGCAAACTTTTAGATTATTTTATCTATCAGTTACAGTGTCTGTAAAAGGAAAATATTTACAGTTTATATGTATATTCAAATTTAGGACCTTGGCATTACATAACTTGTATAGTAAACATATGATATTATTTAAAGGAATTGTTCAGTGTAAAAATAAAATAAAAACTAGGTAAATAGATTGTATGTGCTAAAAAAATGTTTCTAATATAGTTAGTTATCAAAAAATGTAATGTATAAAGGCTGAAGTGACTGGATGTCTAACATAATAGCCAGAACACTACTTCCTGCTTTGCATCTCCCTTGGTTTCCACTGATTGGTTACCAGGTAGCAACCAATCAGTGACTTGAGGGGGGGCACATGGACCATAACTGTTTGCTTTTGAATCTGAGCTGCATGCTAAGGATCAATTGCAAACTCACTGAACAGTTATGTTCCATGTGGCCCCTCCTTCAAGTCACTGACTAACTCAGAGTTAATAAGCAGAAAAGCAGGAAATAGTTTTCTGGCTATTATGTTAGACATCCAGTCACTACAGCCATTATATATTACATTTTACATTTACATTAGGAACATTATATATTTTGTGCAGGCTATATATTTATCCTGTTTTTATTTGTACACTGAAATATTCCTTTAAAATACTCCCCTTCCTAAATTGAAACCCATTCTTTCAGAGACAGAAAGCTCTACAAGCCTTTGTATAACATTTTATTTTTTGGCTTTTGGAAGGTCAAACTTTCTATTCATAGTATTCCATACATAATTCAACTAGCATACCACAAGAAGCTTGGAAATTCAGAGATCTTTTGTAAAAGACCAGAGTCTGTGTCAGTGACTACATACCCCCACTAATGTAGAATTGTTAGTTATAGTTAATTTATTAATTATAGTTAACAAATTGTTAATTATAGTTAATGCTCTTTTATAATGAGAAGCATCCATGCTTGAACAGAAAAAGCCTAATGACCACTGCCTTAGACTGTAAATAAAATCAAGTTTTACCCAATCCGCTCTAAATTTAGGTGAATGATTGTTAATTCCGCAAATTTATTAAACAGTAAACTTTCCAATACATTACCCTTTTTCGCCAAAGTTGACCTGGTTCTACTTGGTGAATTGTTAAGATGAAGCTACATGATCAGCATTACTATGTCAGTGACATCAAAAAGTCAAAAATAAGAAAAAACCACTGGCGTTTTTTCATATTTTAATGTGGGATTATGCTTAAAAGTTGTAACTGTAAATATATGTTATTTTTTTTAACTATTTGAAGCTCATGCCATGTTTGTTTTAGGGTAGGCTCAATAAATCCAAATTGATTTAAAGCTGTCCAATAAGATCAGCGCAGCTTCCCATGACAACTTCATTGGTGAAGTTTGGCATTAGAGGTTTTAGTGGTTTTTACACTTAATAAATCTCAAATGTATTGGAGCTTTTAAGAAATTTAGCAAATCGCACATTTTTGGAGTTTCAGGGAGAAAAATTGCAATTCAGTTGTTAGTAAATGGGCCCCTCAGATGGAGAAGTTTTACATTACAGTTTTTCATGTTTATTACACTTAGGGGCACATATCGAAGTCGAAGGATTTACCGCATTTCGAATATTGAAGTCGAAGGATTTACCGCATTTCCTTCATTCGTATGATCGAAGGAAAAATTGTTCGATCGAACGATTAAATCCTTCAAATTGAACGATTCGAAGGATTTTAATCTATCAATCGAACGATTTTCCTTTGATCAAAAAAACATAGGAAAGCCTATGGGGACCTTCCCCATAGGCTAACATTGATGCTCGGTAGGTTTTAGGTGGCGAAGTAGGGGGTTGAAGTTTTTTTTGAAGAGACAGTACTTCGACTATCAAATGGTCAAATAGTCGAACGATTTTTAGTTCGAATCATTCGATTCGAAGTCGTAGTCGAAGGTCGAAGTAGCCAATTCGATGGTCTAAGTGGCCAAAAAAATACTTCGAAATTCTAAGTATTTTTTAGTCTATTCCTTCACTAGTAAAATGTGCCCCCCCAATAAATACAGAAATGTTTGTGTTTTAAAACCATTCTTCACTTTTTAGTGCTAAAAAGTTTGAATTGTGAAAACAAATGCAAACATTAATAAATTCTGCCCATAGAGTAGAATTATAGAAGGTAAATAAACCAAAAAAGAAAATTTGTGATTTGGTGTTTTTATAAGAAATTCTGGTAATGAGTGTGTCCTATTGTCTAATTTCCTGCATGGGTAGTACTCAGACAGTAGGCCATTTAAGATAACCTTTATGAGAATTGTTATCCATATAAGCTTTTGATAAAAGCCATAGTTAATGAAGGTGCCACAATGATCAAAATTCAAAAAGGCTACTGCGATTAACATAATTCAAAAAGGCTTATTTCAAACTTTCCTTTTTTTTGTTTTTTGGGCTTGCTAAACTGCAATAATCCCCTAGTTGTTATTGTAAATGGAAGGTACTTTTAAATAGTTATGTGCAGGATTGCTGAAAGCTGACTCCTTTATAAAGTATAAATTCTTCAATTAGTTGAAGATGCACAGTAACTCACTTGCATTTTATTGAGCCCTCTTAAGACAAGTTTTATGAGAATAGAGACCTGAACTTTTTGTATCTGTCAAGCCTTTCAGCCGGGCATATTTCAAACATAATGAACAAGCTTATATCCTGAGAGAAAAGCTTGTATAATGATCAAGAGCATTTACCATGGCATTATGCAGCGATACCTAGGGATTGCTAAGTCAAACTGTTCTAAATACCCACACCTGCTAAATTTCTATGTATTATCTGCTAATGCAGTCATAATACGGGAATTATTTTAGGAAGAAAACTGAAAATATTAAATAACATTTTATCACTATACAAAGGAGACATTCTACAATTAAACCAGATGTCACAATAAGTTTTAATGTGAATTCAAATATGGTAAACTATCAAGTATGGCATCATTTAAATAGAAGTCTTCTATTTTTTTGTACTGTACTATGCAGTGCTAGTAGCGTAGTGATGAGTGAAATTTTTTGCCAGTTTTCGCCAAGAGAAAGACACCCAAATTTTCAACAAAGCAAAACAGGTCAGATTCGCCCATCACTACTCATAAGTCTTTATCAAGTTGTATTTTGTTTTACAGAGACATACTAGAAGTCTTGTAACATAAAAGCTCAAGGATAAATTCTGATCAATATGGTTTGGTTGTGTATTTGGAATAAAAAAAACATAGAATTGTATTTTTCCTTTATTAATCTACTTGTAAGCAAATAAAACAGTTCTAATAACAGCCAGAGTTAGAGTTTAAATTGGAAAGTGCATATATTCTAAGCTACTTATTATGTAGGATGGAAGACCGGCCAGCAGACAAACACGATCGTATGATATGTTCTAACAGGTTTTGCATCTTTACTTGTATTTAAAGGGGTGGAACACATGGCCAATTCTAACCAACTTTTCAGTAAGTCTTCATTATTTATTTTCTATACTTTTTTAAATTATTTGCCCTTTTCTTATGACTCTTTCCAGCTTTCAGATCAAATCTAAAAACAAATGGTAGGTAAGGCTACAGATTTATTGTTATTGCTACTTTTTATTAGTCATCTTACTAGTCAGCCCCTCTCCAAATCATATTACAGTCTCTTTTTCTATAAATACATGGTTGCTAGGGTAATTTGAGCCCTAGCACCCAGATTGCTGATATTGCAAACTGGAGAGCTGCTGAATACAAAGCGAAATAGCTCAAAAGAACAAAAAATGTAAATCAGTTGCAAATTGTCTGAGTATCACTCTCTACATCATACTAAAAATATAATCACAAAATATTTACTATGTGGTGGTCACCCAGAAAAGCAAACTGTACACTAGTATAAAAGCAGTATAGAGATTATATTAAACCAGTATTCACTAGTGTATACAATCATATACTAATTCAAGTTTTAGTTAATTAGAGGAATAAATTATGAACTTCTTTGTGTTTTTATGAGGAAAGGGAAATTAGGTTGTACTAATTCGGAAGTGGGTTCCTTTTGCTTGTGTTTGTTAAATTATTTTATAGCTCTGTGCTCCAACATGTATCAATTTGTGATAAAGGTATGTTATCCAGGTTGTTATCCTGAATGCTCGATACCTGATGTTTTCTGGATAACAGATCTTTCTGTAATTTGGCTCTTCATACCTAAAGTCTGCTAGAAAAAACTTGTAAACATTAAATAAACCCAATGGGCTGACTCTGCTTCCAGATTTTAGATATTAGTTTGCATCAAGTACAGTGTATTGTTTTATTATTACAGAAAAAAGTGAATTGTTTTCAAAAATTTGGATAAAATTGAGTCTACGGGAGATAACGGGTTTCCAGATAACGGATCCCAACACCTGTACTACTATTTCTCCTTCTGACAAAAACGTATTGTGAATACTTTATTACATAATTGCCTTGTTGTTTTATAAAATAAAATCAGAAAGCAATTAAAGTAGCAGTAACACCAACAATTAATTCACACGAAAACATCAGTTATTCCTATCCAGTATTTATATACATAACAATAAAATGTAAAGACTTTTGGGGGCCCATTGGAATAGAAGGAATAGAGGAAAAATAGTTTGAATTTCGAATGGTCGAATATGGATACTTCGACCATCGAATGGGCTACTTCGACTATGACCTTCGACTTCGAATTGAACGATTTGAACTAAAAATCGTTTGACTATTCTACCATTTTATAGTCGAAGTACTGTCTCTTTAAAAAATTCTTCGACTCCCTATTTCGCCACCTAAAACCTACCGAGGCCAATGTTAGCCTATGGGGAATGTCCCCATAGGCTTCTAACAATTTTCGGATCAAAGGAATATCCTTCGATCGATGGATTAAGATCCTTCGATCGTAGGAATATCAGTAAATCCTAAATTTTACTTAGCCGGTTGAATATCGAGGGTTAATTAACCCTCGATATTCGACCCTAGGTAAATGTGCCCCTTGGTGTTCTTTACTAACGGCTAACTAACAGTTGTGTTTGGATGCAGTCAGTTGTGTGAAAAATCCATTTAGTTCTTATGCCAACATGTGCTCCATTGGTTCCACTGCCTTCTCCTGCCTCATGATTTGAATTGAGTGCAGTTGTGTCTATTGACACCTGGCATCCTGGAGCAAGCAATCTGTAAGATGAAAAAATAGGAAGAAAGGCAATTTGACACAATTTTAGGTTGCTTTGGAGCATAAAATCATATTAATGGATCCTGGCTTTTATGCTAACGGGTGTCAGATTGTTCTACCATAGTAAAAGTATGGATTTTAATGAGCCAGAAATGCTGCAAAACACTTTTGATCAACCCTAAGGTGGTAATAACCAATTTGTACTCTGCTATTGTTTATATACAGTAGTAATATAGTTAAGTTGGGTTGAAAAAGACCAAAATCCATCAAGTTCTACCCCTCCAAGTGAACCCCAGCACATATCCATACACACACTCAGGGGCGATTCTGCTCCTTTTTGCTGCCCGAGGAGGGTCCACGCCACTCTCTGCACTAGAAGAACCGAATTTCCGGTTTGCAAAATGGAAATTAAAGTTATCACGAGCAGCATTTTTCCCGCCCTTGGCAACCAGGGGGGCGCTGTCACCTCAGCCGAGTTTCTCAACTCGACTCATTGGTGGAGCCCCCGTGCACACATTCATACAGAACCTTCTATACACACATTTATATCAATACTGGGAGGTCCATTTATCAAAGGTCGAATTTGAATTTTTTTTACTCTAATAAGTTTGAATATAATCACAGTTGGATATTTAAGAAAAAATTTGAATGTCTGATGTTCCGACACGAAAATTTGAATAGTATTCAAATTCTATTTCGAATCATACGATACAAGTTTTTCTCTGAGAAAAAAACTTGAATATCAGAAGGGATATTAACATCTCCAACTGGCTTAACGGACCTCTGCCATTGACTTGTACATGAACTCAGCAGGTTTTAGGTGGCGAATATTCAAATAACAACTGTTTCCATGGCGAGGTGTGATCAATTTTACATTGGAATTTACATTGGAATAGGGGGATTCAAATGTGTGAATTGACACCAAAAAAAAAAATCGCAAAATTCAAATTTACTATTAGACCCTTAATAAATCTGTCCCTAATTAGATTTTAGTATCACAATAGCCTATGATATTATGTTTGTCCAAGAAATCATCCAAGCCACTCTTTAAGGCAGGGATCCCCAACCTTTTCAACCCGTGAGCAACATTCCAAAGTACAAGGAGCTGAGGAGCAACACAAGCATGAAAAATGTTCTTGGGGTGCCAAATAAGGGCTGTGATTGGCCATTTAGTAGCCCCTATGTGGATTGTCAACCTACATTGAGGCTCTGTGTGGCAGTGCACCTGGTTATTATACAACCAAAACTTGCCTTTAAGCCTGGAATTCAAAAATAAGCTCCTGCTTTG
The DNA here is from genome assembly GCA_038501925.1 of Xenopus petersii. NCBI lineage: Eukaryota > Metazoa > Chordata > Amphibia > Anura > Pipidae > Xenopus > Xenopus petersii. The sequence continues at coordinate 46,065,297 of CM076683.1, read as the reverse complement.
ATACCACTGAGAGCAACATCCAAGGGGTTTTTGAGCAACATGTTGCTCACAAGCCACTGGTTGGGGATCACTGCTTTAAGGCATTAAAGGAAAACTATACCCCCAAAATGAATACTTAAGCAACAGATAGTTTATATCAAATTGAATGACATATTAAAGAATCTTACCAAACTGGAATATATATTTACATAAATATTGCCCTTTTACATCTCTTGCCTTGAATCACCAATTCGTGACTCTATCTGTGCTGCCTCAGAGATCACCTGACCAGAAATACTACAACACTAACTAACAGGAAGAAGTGAGGAAGCAAAAGGCAGAACTCTGTATTATAATTGGCTCATGTGACCTTACATGTGGTTTGTATGTGTGCACAGTGAATCGTACGATCTCAGGGGGCGGCCCTTATTTTTTAAAATGGCAATTTTCTATTTATGATTACCCAATGACACAAAATACTAAAAAAGTATATTATTATGATAATGGTTCATTTACATGAAGCAGGGTTTTACACATGAGCTGTTTTACTCAGTATCTTTTAATAGAGACCTACATTGTTTGGGGGGTATAGTTTTCCTTTAATAGAATTTGCCATTACAGCATCACACTGCAGTGCATTCCATAAACTGTCTTCACTCTGAAGAAACAACTACGTTGCTTCAAATGAATGTTCCTCTAGTCTAAAAGGATGGCCTCTGGTGTGCTGATCCTTTTTATCGGAAACAAGATTATGATTTAAATTATTCTACTCTAACGTTTAGTACTAATATATCAGATATACTCTGATGTAGTACTAATTATCTTGGTATTTGTCATTTCTAATAACACACACATAGATATTTTGTTGTCACATCTGCTGAAATGTGCATTTTTTTTATTCATTACAGGTTCATATTGAAAGTTTATTTGTCTGTCTCTGGTCACGCGGTAGACCAATATTTTGTGCACTGGATCAGAAGGTAACTTTCAGTTAGATTAGTTTTTGGACTATATTAATCATGCTGGATAGAAAAAAACAGTCTGCAAAAGTCTTGGATGCCTTTGCTGAACAACTATTTAGTAGGCCAACACAGCTTGTAGAACAGTCATTTTTTATACCGGTCTATACTGTCCCTTTAATGGAACAGCCAACTGCTTTGTAAGTGGTGTGCTGAAGACTTTTTGATGTTATTTTTTGGCATCTGATAAAACAAAAGTGTCTTATTAAATCTTCTAACAATGAGAGCTATTAAAAAAAACATTGTCGATTTAATGATTCTTCAATTCTGGGTCTGCACTAGAAATTACGTTTTTCTTTCATAGATGTGGTTTATGCATCACTGTAGGCGCCTTTTCCTCTTGACAGATTATTGTAATTATATGCTCATATTCTTAGTCACTTAGTCTCTCAATGAAGGTATAAACCATTAGGGTTCTCTGTTGCACTTGTGTATTCTGGTTGCATAGTTTTATCAGCACCATCTTTTTTTAGCTGTCACATTACATAAATGAAACAATCACATGCAGCAGGCACTGTGAATTTTATCCTTCTAGGCAGCTGAACTAAACAACATTACCTTCCCTCTGGTGATATGTCCTGGCTTTTAAAAGTATTGCTCTGACCTTGAGATGCCATTTTTTTTGTACCATCCACAATTGTATTTTTTGATTCTGTCTCCTACACTGATGTGTGTCTAGTAAACCAATGTCCTGACCAACTGATACAAACTCTGTTTGCACATCCAATCAATCCTGGCCTTGTTAAATGTATTTTTGGGTCTCTGTCTTTTAACTGCTCATGAGTGCACTTTTTATGCTACATTTTCTTTTTGCTTTAGTATAAAAGTAGTCAAAGGCCCTTCTTTATTAATGAAAAGTACCATGACCCTTGCATTTAAGGGGGTTGTCAAAGTATCTCACAATAGTTGAAAAAATATGGTGTAGGTTTAGGGATCACCTGCAGTATGTTCTTTATTACAATATATAGTAATACACAATAACCATGAAATCTTTTAAATTATATCATTATAAATGGTGCTTGTCATCAGTAATTGGTGCTTAGTGATGTAATTTCTGTCATATGACTCACTAATAAGTAATGTACCTCTTGATGCAAAATATAAAAATATTATAAGGTACCTTGGTGTTCCATGACTTGTACAAAAGTACTCTGCCTTCAGTCTCATGTACCTATGTTGTAAAGTAATACAGTGCATTGTAATATAGGGAAGAATTTTCCAGAGCCTGTTTTTAGCACCAAGGTACAGGACTTGGGACATAGTGAAATTCAGCTAAGGCACCAGCTCACTCACAAAGTGGATCAAAGTAATTAAAATATAATGTGCTGCTGCCCAGTACTCGTAAAAGTTCTATATTTTCTTCAGAAAGACAACTATAGTTTATTTAAACAAGCTGGCTGCCATTCAAGCTTTAGGTTACATGGTTTTATTCTATGTTGAGTTTGTCCTTTTTAAAGCAAGACATAACTTTATTTGCTTTGGCAGCCACAGAGTGGCACTGCCTGGAATTAGACGAAGTGTTATCTACAAAAACCCCTAGATCGTTCTCAGTTAAGGAAACTCCCAAAACATTGCCATTTAGTGTATAACTTGCATTTATTTTATTTTTGCCAAAGTGCATAACCTTGAATTTATCTACATTGAACCTTATTTTACAGTTTGCTGCCCAGTTTTCCAGTTTAGTCAAGTGGCAGCATCCTGCATGGAACCTATAGTTCTGCACAATTTAGTACCAGCACAAATAGAAACAGTACTTTCAATGCCCGCCTCCAAGTCATTAATAAACATTTTGAAAGCAAAGGACCAAGTACAGAGCCCTGTGGTACTCCACTAACAACACTGGTCCAATTAGAAAAAGTTCCATTTACCACCACTCTTTGTAATTTATCTTAGAACCAGTTTTCTATCCAAGTACAAATACTATGATCCAAGCCTACATTCCTTAATTTAACCAATAACCTTCTGTGTGGCACTGTATCAAATGCTTTAGCAAAGTCCAAGTAGATTACATTCCACTGCCATTCCAGAATTGAGGTCCCTGCTCACCTTCTCATAAAAAAAAAAAAAAATTACACATAAAACCATGCTGGCACTAACTCACAGTATTATTATTTGCAATGAAGTCAGGTATCTTAAACCTTAATACCCCTTCAAAAAGCTTTCCTACCAATGATGTCAGACTAACTAGCCTATAGTTTTGAGGCTGAGAACAGGATCCCTTTTTGAATAGCCGCACCACATTAGCAATTTGCCAGTCTCTCTGCACCATAACAGACCTGGTATGAATCATGAAAAATTAAGTGAAGAGCTTTGGCAATCACAGAGCTAAGCTTGCTTAATACCTTGGATGTATTCCATCAGGTCCCGGACCTTTGTTTATCTTAACATGTTCTAGTCTCACTTGCATTTCCTCGTACTTGAACCGTGAATCATTATTTGTATTACTAGAATTGGGAAGGAAACCTTCATTAACTGGTTCCTCATTTGTAGACAGTCAATAACAAATAGGCAGGCAAAGTGCATAAAGGTTTGAGATATGCTTTCTGTTAGTTATACAAGCATTAAATTATTTATTCAAGCATTTATTTTTCATAAACTATGGGGGATTATTGTCATATAATTTAAGTGTAGTATTATGATCATATGGGAGATATCATTTTTTAATTTTAGGTATTACCCTTAAAACACATTTGTAACTCTTCTCTCGTCTGCTTTTTTTTCCAGTAAGCTTCGCATAATGTAAAGATAGTATTAGAATCATTAATGAACACAGTGCAGTGTGTAAATTACAAAATATAAAATCACCATGTTTCCTATCTGCAATGCAGCATTTTTCTCATTGAAACCTGGTCAAAATACAATTAAATGGATGCAAATTAGTGCCCATTTGTAATGCACATTGTTCTTACTGTATTCGGTTAAAAATAGCTCCACTTCTTCCATGCACTCAATCAATGATAGCATTAGGGGGTTATGTAATAAAAGATGTACAGTTTGCTATATTACAAGGTAGCATTTACTAGTCACTTTTTACTAGTTATTAGTTTATTTAAAAATAAACATCTTATTGGCTGCTGTAGGTTACTGTACCTGGGCAAACCCTGTGACATTTAATAAATATTTGGCACAAGTCAATTGTGTCTGTTAAGGGAACCTTGGAACCCTCAGTCTTTCAATAATTCAGGTCTCCCTTGCATCATGCGCGCAATTCATAAGAGCAGACTTGGTGTGGCACTTGACATAACTTGTTAAGAAGCATGCAGAAACACAAGTGCCTTTATGAATAGCATTATTGTGTACACAAATTTGCATCCATTTTTGCATATTTCATCCTTCACTGAATCCCAGATTGCCAAGTAATGATAGTCTAAAGACAGTAATAACCTTTGTGCTGTTTGTTTAAGTCTTACAATTATTGGATATGAAAACAAGTTATATATTAATAGATTTTTTTTTATTATTTACCCAGTGACAGCTTGTTAGGGTATGCATTTTCATTGACAAGGTTTCAGTGTTCCTTTATAGGGAAGAATTAAAGCAGCTGATCGTTCCAGATTCCACTACAGTTTAGATGGTGCTTGCTTAGGGAAATATTAGGAAGCCCATTACAAAAGGCCGAATTTACCGTATATACTCGAGTATAAGCCGTCCAGAGTATAAGCCGAGGTACCTAATTTGACATCCAAAAACTGGGAAAGCTTAATGACTCGAGTATAAGCCTAGGGTGAGAAATGCAACAGCTTCTGGTAAGTTTCAATCAAAAAATTGAGGGTTTCTGCTCCCATTGGAGGTGCCGGCGTATATTCTTGGATGCCGGCGACTATTCTTAGGTGCCGGCGACTGTTTTTGCGCTTGACCCAAGTATAAGCCAAGGTAGAGTTTTTCAGCATATTTTGGGGGCTGAAAAACTAGGCTTATACTCGAGTATATATGGTATATGGGTTTCTATTTCTTTGATCCATAAAAGACTATGTACGTACTCTGTTTCATTAACTATATATGTTAATGAAATAAGCAAAACAATGAATTTCTAGCCCAGAGCTTAATCTATTGTTATTCCTCATCTGGTTTGATTCATGTTTCGTGTTTATACCAAATTATTCATGTTGAGGTTTGCATGGGTTTGATGGGTGTACATGACAGTCTAGATACATTTGATGACAAATATAAAGGAAGTTTGAGACTAGGTTTTTCTACCAGTTATTGTTATAGGTTAATCATAATGTTTATTTTTGCGCATAGAATATGACTAAATTGCTCCTTTAACCCTTTGCCTGCCAAGCACGTACGGCGTACGTGCTGGCAGGCCAATGCTCAGGCTGCCAAGAACGTACATTGTACGTTCTTTGGCAGCTGAGCTCTCTCTCTGCTTCGGCGGCTTTTGCCGCCTCCGCAGAGAGTGGGGACAGAAGACAGCCCCCTAGGCAACGTGGCTGGGGGGCTGTCAAGTCGGATCTGCGACTCGATTGTCGCAGATCCGACTTCAAAGTAGCAGACGCATCGCATGGAGCGTCTGCTACTACACTCACCCTTCTTCCTGCCTGCAGAGCCGCCCACGCACTTCCTGCTGCGCAGCAACTCTGCAGACACGCTGCCAGGACTCCTCCAAAGAAGACAGCGATTCTCCTGCTCCAAAAACGGTAAGTGCACGTTTTTTTTACACACTTACCTGCACCTACACATACTTACAGTACATTTATGCATTTTAGTAAAGATTGGAATTTTTTAAAAATTTTTTTTTTTAATTTTAGCACACTTGGTCCCTTTTGTACAGTTATTTACACTTATTTACATGTATTTGCACACTCAGATAACTTTTATTAGTGCACAAATATGTATACAAAAACAGGTGTTTTTTTTTTTTTTACGAATTCATTATACTGTTATCTTTTGGTTTTTTTGCCTAAAAACGTGTTATTTTGGCAGCGTGACTATTGGATAATCGATTTCGGCCACTAATTACGCTGTCAGAACAATTATTTTGTTATTTCATTGATTTACGCTATTTTTGTGGTTTTATTGCAATTTTATCCCTGCATTATTGTTCCTTATGTATCTTTAGTATCGTTTTGCTGTTTGGTGCTTTGGTATAGAAAGATAGATTTTACTTAGTTTGATCCGCCAAAATATGTGCTTTCCAAAAATATATGGGTTTCTGGGGGTATTTTTACAGTTTGGGGGTCTTACGGCACATAACGTACAGTTAGGGTTCTCTTTTCTGCAGCTTAGTTGGCTAGCGTGAAAATTCATAGGCACGTTTTTCATTTGGGGTCCATACACAACACATACTTTGGTAAATCTATACATATTCGGCATCAAACTATTTATTAGACCTCTGACGTCCATATTTAGAGAGATTTTTCTTTGTACGTAAAACATTGTGTGTGATAAATGCGGCAAACTGCAACATTTTTAGGCGATTTTCAGAAATGTTGTAAAAACCTATATGTTTAGAAAAGCTTTGCAGTTTGGTAGTTTCGTGTAGAAAGACGTCGTTATCTTTGTTGGAATCGGCAGAATGTGTACTTTCCAAAAATGTATGGTTTTGGGGGGTCATTGCTGTTAGGAGGGTCTTGAGGCAAATAATATGAAGTCAAGGGTCTATGTTCACAGAAGGCGAATCGGCAGCGGAGAAAACTCATATTCACTATTTTTATTTGGGGTCCGCACATGCCAGCTGCCTTGGTATATCTATGCATATTGGGCATCAAACTGTTCAGTAGACCCTTGGCATCAATATTTATGGTGTTTTACAATTGTATGTAAGAAATTGGGTGAGATAAATGCGGCCAATTGCAATATTTTTAGGCGATTTTCAGAAATGTAAAAACAGTTGCTTTTATCGCCAAATTTAGGAAAGGCTTGCGACTTAGTACTTTGGAGTACAAAGACATGCATACCCAATTTGGATTCGCAGGAATGTGTACTTTCCAAAAATATATGGTTTTATGGGGTGAACGCACTTTTTTCTACCTTTGCCCCCCCCAAAACAATGTAAATGTGTTGATTTTGCAGTACCTGAAATGACAGACCATTTGAGGGTCTTTGTTTTGGGGCCCTATATGCCACGTGCTTGGGTACACCTATACATATTGGGCATCAAACTGTTCAGAGGACCCCAGGCTTTCATATTTGGGGTGATTTCTCTTGATACCTAAAAGTATGTGGGAACTACGATGCTAGAGGGTGAAAATTTTGAGGTGATTTTTGGAAATGTCCCCAAAATCACCAAATTTAGAAATGGTTTGCGGCTTGGTACTTTGGAGTACAAAGACATCCATACCCGATTTGGATTCGCAGGAATGTGTACTTTCCGAAAATATATGGTTTTATGGGGTGAACTTACTTTTTTCTACCTTTGCCCCCCCCAAAAACAATGTAAATGTGTTGATTTTGCAGTACCTGAAATGACAGACCATATGGGGGTCTTTCTTTTGGGGCCCCTGTATGCCACGTGCTTGGGTACACCTATACATATTGGGCATCAAACTGTTCAGGGGACCCTAGGCTTTCATATTTGGGGTGATTTCTCTTGATACCTAAAAGTATGTGGGTAATACGATGCTGCAGGGTAGATATTTTGAAGTCATTTTTGGAAATGTTCAAAATCCCCAAATTTAGGAATGGTTTGCGGCTTGGTTCTTTGGAGTACAAAGACATGCATACCCAATTTAGATCCGTGGGAATGTGTACTTTCCGAAAATATATGGTTTTCTGGGGTGAACTTACTTTTTTCTACATTTGCCCCCCTCAAAACAATGTAAATGTGTTGATTTTGCAGTACCTGAAATGACAGACCATATGGGGGTCTTCGTTTTGGGTCCCCTATACGCCACGTGCTTGGGTACACCTATACATATTGGGCATCAAACTGTTCAGAGGACCCCAGGCTTTCATATTTGGGGTGATTTGTCTTGATACCTAAAAGTATGTGTGTAATACGATGCTGCAGGGTAGATATTTTGAGGTGATTTTTGGAAATATCACCTAAAGCACCAAATTTAGGAATGATTTGCGGCTTGGTACTTTGGCGTAGAAAGACATGCATACCCAATTTGGATTCGTTGGAATGTGTACTTTCCGAAAATATATGGTTTTCTGGGGTGAACTTACTGTTTTCTACTTTTGCCCCCCCAAAACAATGTAAATGTGTTGATTTTGCAGTACCTGAAATGACAGACCATATGGGGGTCTTTCTTTTGGGGCCCCTGTATGCCACGTGCTTGGGTACACCTATACATATTGGGCATCAAACTGTTCAGGGGACCCTAGGCTTTCATATTTGGGGTGATTTCTCTTGATACCTAAAAGTATGTGGGTAATACGATGCTGCAGGGTAGATATTTTGAAGTCATTTTTGGAAATGTCCCCAAAATCCCCAAATTTAGGAATGGTTTGCGGCTTGGTTCTTTGGAGTACAAAGACATGCATACCCAATTTAGATCCGTGGGAATGTGTACTTTCCGAAAATATATGGTTTTCTGGGGTGAACTTACTTTTTTCTACATTTGCCCCCCTCAAAACAATGTAAATGTGTTGATTTTGCAGTACCTGAAATGACAGACCATATGGGGGTCTTCGTTTTGGGGCCCCTATACGCCACGTGCTTGGGTACACCTATACATATTGGGCATCAAACTGTTCAGAGGACCCCAGGCTTTCATATTTGGGGTGATTTGTCTTGATACCTAAAAGTATGTGTGTAATACGATGCTGCAGGGTAGATATTTTGAGGTGATTTTTGGAAATATCACCTAAAGCACCAAATTTAGGAATGATTTGCGGCTTGGTACTTTGGCGTAGAAAGACATGCATACCCAATTTGGATTCGTTGGAATGTGTACTTTCCGAAAATATATGGTTTTCTGGGGTGAACTTACTTTTTTCTACATTTGCCCCCCTCAAAACAATGTAAATGTGTTGATTTTGCAGTACCTGAAATGACAGACCATATGGGGGTCTTCGTTTTGGGGCCCCTATACGCCACGTGCTTGGGTACACCTATACATATTGGGCATCAAACTGTTCAGAGGACCCCAGGCTTTCATATTTGGGGTGATTTGTCTTGATACCTAAAAGTATGTGTGTAATACGATGCTGCAGGGTAGATATTTTGAGGTGATTTTTGGAAATATCACCTAAAGCACCAAATTTAGGAATGATTTGCGGCTTGGTACTTTGGCGTAGAAAGACATGCATACCCAATTTGGATTCGTTGGAATGTGTACTTTCCGAAAATATATGGTTTTCTGGGGTGAACTTACTGTTTTCTACTTTTGCCCCCCCAAAACAATGTAAATGTGTTGATTTTGCAGTACCTGAAATGACAGACCATATGGGGGTCTTCGTTTTGGGGCCCCTATACGCCACGTGCTTGGGTACACCTATACATATTGGGCATCAAACTGTTCAGAGGACCCCAGGCTTTCATATTTGGGGTGATTTGTCTTGATACCTAAAAGTATGTGGGTAATACGATGCTGCAGGGTCGAAATTTTGAAGTCATTTTTGGAAATGTCCACAAAATCACCAAATTTAGGAATGGTTTGCGGCTTGGTACTTTGGATTACAAAGACATGCATACCCAATTTAGATCCATGGGAATGTGTAGTTTCCGAAAATATATGGTTTTCTGGGGTGAACTTACTTTTTTCTACATTTGCCCCCCTCAAAACAATGTAAATGTGTTGATTTTGCAGTACCTGAAATGACAGACCATATGGGGGTCTTCGTTTTGGGGCCCCTATACGCCACGTGCTTGGGTACACCTATACATATTGGGCATCAAACTGTTCAGAGGACCCCAGGCTTTCATATTTGGGGTGATTTGTCTTGATACCTAAAAGTATGTGGGTAATACGATGCTGCAGGGTCGAAATTTTGAAGTCATTTTTGGAAATGTCCCCAAAATCACCAAATTTAGGAATGGTTTGCGGCTTGGTACTTTGGAGTACAAAGACATGCATACCCAATTTAGATTCGTGGGAATGTGTACTTTCCGAAAATATATGGGTTTCTGGGGTGAACTTACTTTTTTCTACCTTTGCCCCCCCCAAAACGATGTAAATGTGTTGATTTTGCAGTACCTGAAATGACAGAACATACAAGGGGGGGTCTTCATTTTAGGGCCCCTATATGCCACATGCTTGGGTACACCTATACATATTGGGCATCAAACTGTTCAGAGGACCCTAGGCTTTCATATTTGGGGTGATTTGTCTTGATACCTAAAAGTATGTGTGTAATACGATGCTGCAGGGTAGATATTTTGAGGTGATTTTTGGAAATATCACCTAAAGCACCAAATTTAGGAATGATTTGCGGCTTGGTACTTTGGCGTAGAAAGACATGCATACCCAATTTGGATTCGTTGGAATGTGTACTTTCCGAAAATATATGGTTTTCTGGGGTGAACTTACTGTTTTCTACTTTTGCCCCCCCAAAACAATGTAAATGTGTTGATTTTGCAGTACCTGAAATGTCAGACTATATGGGGGTCTTCCTTTTAGGGCCTCTATATGCCACATGCTTGGGTACACCTATACATATTGGGCATCAAACTGTTCAGAGGACCCTAGGCTTTCATATTTGGGGTGATTTGTCTTGATACCTAAAAGTATGTGTGTAATACGATGCTGCAGGGTAGATATTTTGAGGTGATTTTTGGAAATATCACCTAAAGCACCAAATTTAGGAATGATTTGCGGCTTGGTACTTTGGCGTAGAAAGACATGCATACCCAATTTGGATTCGTTGGAATGTGTACTTTCCGAAAATATATGGTTTTCTGGGGTGAACTTACTGTTTTCTACTTTTGCCCCCCCAAAACAATGTAAATGTGTTGATTTTGCAGTACCTGAAATGTCAGACTATATGGGGGTCTTCCTTTTAGGGCCTCTATATGCCACATGCTTGGGTACACCTATACATATTGGGCATCAAACTGTTCAGAGGACCCTAGGCTTTCATATTTGGGGTGATTTGTCTTGATACCTAAAAGTATGTGTGTAATACGATGCTGCAGGGTAGATATTTTGAGGTGATTTTTGGAAATATCACCTAAAGCACCAAATTTAGGAATGATTTGCGGCTTGGTACTTTGGCGTAGAAAGACATGCATACCCAATTTGGATTCGTTGGAATGTGTACTTTCCGAAAATATATGGTTTTCTGGGGTGAACTTACTGTTTTCTACTTTTGCCCCCCCAAAACAATGTAAATGTGTTGATTTTGCAGTACCTGAAATGTCAGACTATATGGGGGTCTTCCTTTTAGGGCCTCTATATGCCACATGCTTGGGTACACCTATACATATTGGGCATCAAACTGTTCAGAGGACCCTAGGCTTTCATATTTGGGGTGATTTGTCTTGATACCTAAAAGTATGTGTGTAATACGATGCTGCAGGGTAGATATTTTGAGGTGATTTTTGGAAATATCACCTAAAGCACCAAATTTAGGAATGATTTGCGGCTTGGTACTTTGGCGTAGAAAGACATGCATACCCAATTTGGATTCGTTGGAATGTGTACTTTCCGAAAATATATGGTTTTCTGGGGTGAACTTACTGTTTTCTACTTTTGCCCCCCCAAAACAATGTAAATGTGTTGATTTTGCAGTACCTGAAATGTCAGACTATATGGGGGTCTTCCTTTTAGGGCCTCTATATGCCACATGCTTGGGTACACCTATACATATTGGGCATCAAACTGTTCAGAGGACCCTAGGCTTTCATATTTGGGGTGATTTGTCTTGATACCTAAAAGTATGTGTGTAATACGATGCTGCAGGGTAGATATTTTGAGGTGATTTTTGGAAATATCACCTAAAGCACCAAATTTAGGAATGATTTGCGGCTTGGTACTTTGGCGTAGAAAGACATGCATACCCAATTTGGATTCGTTGGAATGTGTACTTTCCGAAAATATATGGTTTTCTGGGGTGAACTTACTGTTTTCTACTTTTGCCCCCCCAAAACAATGTAAATGTGTTGATTTTGCAGTACCTGAAATGTCAGACTATATGGGGGTCTTCCTTTTAGGGCCTCTATATGCCACATGCTTGGGTACACCTATACATATTGGGCATCAAACTGTTCAGAGGACCCTAGGCTTTCATATTTGGGGTGATTTGTCTTGATACCTAAAAGTATGTGTGTAATACGATGCTGCAGGGTAGATATTTTGAGGTGATTTTTGGAAATATCACCTAAAGCACCAAATTTAGGAATGATTTGCGGCTTGGTACTTTGGCGTAGAAAGACATGCATACCCAATTTGGATTCGTTGGAATGTGTACTTTCCGAAAATATATGGTTTTCTGGGGTGAACTTACTGTTTTCTACTTTTGCCCCCCCAAAACAATGTAAATGTGTTGATTTTGCAGTACCTGAAATGTCAGACTATATGGGGGTCTTCCTTTTAGGGCCTCTATATGCCACATGCTTGGGTACACCTATACATATTGGGCATCAAACTGTTCAGAGGACCCTAGGCTTTCATATTTGGGGTGATTTGTCTTGATACCTAAAAGTATGTGTGTAATACGATGCTGCAGGGTAGATATTTTGAGGTGATTTTTGGAAATATCACCTAAAGCACCAAATTTAGGAATGATTTGCGGCTTGGTACTTTGGCGTAGAAAGACATGCATACCCAATTTGGATTCGTTGGAATGTGTACTTTCCGAAAATATATGGTTTTCTGGGGTGAACTTACTGTTTTCTACTTTTGCCCCCCCAAAACAATGTAAATGTGTTGATTTTGCAGTACCTGAAATGTCAGACTATATGGGGGTCTTCCTTTTAGGGCCTCTATATGCCACATGCTTGGGTACACCTATACATATTGGGCATCAAACTGTTCAGAGGACCCTAGGCTTTCATATTTGGGGTGATTTGTCTTGATACCTAAAAGTATGTGTGTAATACGATGCTGCAGGGTAGATATTTTGAGGTGATTTTTGGAAATATCACCTAAAGCACCAAATTTAGGAATGATTTGCGGCTTGGTACTTTGGCGTAGAAAGACATGCATACCCAATTTGGATTCGTTGGAATGTGTACTTTCCGAAAATATATGGTTTTCTGGGGTGAACTTACTGTTTTCTACTTTTGCCCCCCCAAAACAATGTAAATGTGTTGATTTTGCAGTACCTGAAATGTCAGACTATATGGGGGTCTTCCTTTTAGGGCCTCTATATGCCACATGCTTGGGTACACCTATACATATTGGGCATCAAACTGTTCAGAGGACCCTAGGCTTTCATATTTGGGGTGATTTGTCTTGATACCTAAAAGTATGTGTGTAATACGATGCTGCAGGGTAGATATTTTGAGGTGATTTTTGGAAATATCACCTAAAGCACCAAATTTAGGAATGATTTGCGGCTTGGTACTTTGGCGTAGAAAGACATGCATACCCAATTTGGATTCGTTGGAATGTGTACTTTCCGAAAATATATGGTTTTCTGGGGTGAACTTACTGTTTTCTACTTTTGCCCCCCCAAAACAATGTAAATGTGTTGATTTTGCAGTACCTGAAATGTCAGACTATATGGGGGTCTTCCTTTTAGGGCCTCTATATGCCACATGCTTGGGTACACCTATACATATTGGGCATCAAACTGTTCAGAGGACCCTAGGCTTTCATATTTGGGGTGATTTGTCTTGATACCTAAAAGTATGTGTGTAATACGATGCTGCAGGGTAGATATTTTGAGGTGATTTTTGGAAATATCACCTAAAGCACCAAATTTAGGAATGATTTGCGGCTTGGTACTTTGGCGTAGAAAGACATGCATACCCAATTTGGATTCGTTGGAATGTGTACTTTCCGAAAATATATGGTTTTCTGGGGTGAACTTACTGTTTTCTACTTTTGCCCCCCCAAAACAATGTAAATGTGTTGATTTTGCAGTACCTGAAATGTCAGACTATATGGGGGTCTTCCTTTTAGGGCCTCTATATGCCACATGCTTGGGTACACCTATACATATTGGGCATCAAACTGTTCAGAGGACCCTAGGCTTTCATATTTGGGGTGATTTGTCTTGATACCTAAAAGTATGTGTGTAATACGATGCTGCAGGGTAGATATTTTGAGGTGATTTTTGGAAATATCACCTAAAGCACCAAATTTAGGAATGATTTGCGGCTTGGTACTTTGGCGTAGAAAGACATGCATACCCAATTTGGATTCGTTGGAATGTGTACTTTCCGAAAATATATGGTTTTCTGGGGTGAACTTACTGTTTTCTACTTTTGCCCCCCCAAAACAATGTAAATGTGTTGATTTTGCAGTACCTGAAATGTCAGACTATATGGGGGTCTTCCTTTTAGGGCCTCTATATGCCACATGCTTGGGTACACCTATACATATTGGGCATCAAACTGTTCAGAGGACCCTAGGCTTTCATATTTGGGGTGATTTGTCTTGATACCTAAAAGTATGTGTGTAATACGATGCTGCAGGGTAGATATTTTGAGGTGATTTTTGGAAATATCACCTAAAGCACCAAATTTAGGAATGATTTGCGGCTTGGTACTTTGGCGTAGAAAGACATGCATACCCAATTTGGATTCGTTGGAATGTGTACTTTCCGAAAATATATGGTTTTCTGGGGTGAACTTACTGTTTTCTACTTTTGCCCCCCCAAAACAATGTAAATGTGTTGATTTTGCAGTACCTGAAATGTCAGACTATATGGGGGTCTTCCTTTTAGGGCCTCTATATGCCACATGCTTGGGTACACCTATACATATTGGGCATCAAACTGTTCAGAGGACCCTAGGCTTTCATATTTGGGGTGATTTGTCTTGATACCTAAAAGTATGTGTGTAATACGATGCTGCAGGGTAGATATTTTGAGGTGATTTTTGGAAATATCACCTAAAGCACCAAATTTAGGAATGATTTGCGGCTTGGTACTTTGGCGTAGAAAGACATGCATACCCAATTTGGATTCGTTGGAATGTGTACTTTCCGAAAATATATGGTTTTCTGGGGTGAACTTACTGTTTTCTACTTTTGCCCCCCCAAAACAATGTAAATGTGTTGATTTTGCAGTACCTGAAATGTCAGACTATATGGGGGTCTTCCTTTTAGGGCCTCTATATGCCACATGGTGGGTACACCTATACATATTGGGCATCAAACTGTTCAGAGGACCCTAGGCTTTCATATTTGGGGTGATTTGTCTTGATACCTAAAAGTATGTGTGTAATACGATGCTGCAGGGTAGATATTTTGAGGTGATTTTTGGAAATATCACCTAAAGCACCAAATTTAGGAATGATTTGCGGCTTGGTACTTTGGCGTAGAAAGACATGCATACCCAATTTGGATTCGTTGGAATGTGTACTTTCCGAAAATATATGGTTTTCTGGGGTGAACTTACTGTTTTCTACTTTTGCCCCCCCAAAACAATGTAAATGTGTTGATTTTGCAGTACCTGAAATGACAGACCATATGGGGGTCTTCGTTTTGGGGCCCCTATACGCCACGTGCTTGGGTACACCTATACATATTGGGCATCAAACTGTTCAGAGGACCCCAGGCTTTCATATTTGGGGTGATTTGTCTTGATACCTAAAAGTATGTGGGTAATACGATGCTGCAGGGTCGAAATTTTGAAGTCATTTTTGGAAATGTCCACAAAATCACCAAATTTAGGAATGGTTTGCGGCTTGGTACTTTGGATTACAAAGACATGCATACCCAATTTAGATCCATGGGAATGTGTAGTTTCCGAAAATATATGGTTTTCTGGGGTGAACTTACTTTTTTCTACATTTGCCCCCCTCAAAACAATGTAAATGTGTTGATTTTGCAGTACCTGAAATGACAGACCATATGGGGGTCTTCGTTTTGGGGCCCCTATACGCCACGTGCTTGGGTACACCTATACATATTGGGCATCAAACTGTTCAGAGGACCCCAGGCTTTCATATTTGGGGTGATTTGTCTTGATACCTAAAAGTATGTGGGTAATACGATGCTGCAGGGTCGAAATTTTGAAGTCATTTTTGGAAATGTCCCCAAAATCACCAAATTTAGGAATGGTTTGCGGCTTGGTACTTTGGAGTACAAAGACATGCATACCCAATTTAGATTCGTGGGAATGTGTACTTTCCGAAAATATATGGGTTTCTGGGGTGAACTTACTTTTTTCTACCTTTGCCCCCCCCAAAACGATGTAAATGTGTTGATTTTGCAGTACCTGAAATGACAGAACATACAAGGGGGGGTCTTCATTTTAGGGCCCCTATATGCCACATGCTTGGGTACACCTATACATATTGGTCATCAAACTGTTCAGAGGACCCTAGGCTTTCATATTTGGGGTGATTTGTCTTGATACCTAAAAGTATGTGTGTAATACGATGCTGCAGGGTAGATATTTTGAGGTGATTTTTGGAAATATCACCTAAAGCACCAAATTTAGGAATGATTTGCGGCTTGGTACTTTGGCGTAGAAAGACATGCATACCCAATTTGGATTCGTTGGAATGTGTACTTTCCGAAAATATATGGTTTTCTGGGGTGAACTTACTGTTTTCTACTTTTGCCCCCCCAAAACAATGTAAATGTGTTGATTTTGCAGTACCTGAAATGTCAGACTATATGGGGGTCTTCCTTTTAGGGCCTCTATATGCCACATGCTTGGGTACACCTATACATATTGGGCATCAAACTGTTCAGAGGACCCTAGGCTTTCATATTTGGGGTGATTTGTCTTGATACCTAAAAGTATGTGTGTAATACGATGCTGCAGGGTAGATATTTTGAGGTGATTTTTGGAAATATCACCTAAAGCACCAAATTTAGGAATGATTTGCGGCTTGGTACTTTGGCGTAGAAAGACATGCATACCCAATTTGGATTCGTTGGAATGTGTACTTTCCGAAAATATATGGTTTTCTGGGGTGAACTTACTGTTTTCTACTTTTGCCCCCCCAAAACAATGTAAATGTGTTGATTTTGCAGTACCTGAAATGTCAGACTATATGGGGGTCTTCCTTTTAGGGCCTCTATATGCCACATGCTTGGGTACACCTATACATATTGGGCATCAAACTGTTCAGAGGACCCTAGGCTTTCATATTTGGGGTGATTTGTCTTGATACCTAAAAGTATGTGTGTAATACGATGCTGCAGGGTAGATATTTTGAGGTGATTTTTGGAAATATCACCTAAAGCACCAAATTTAGGAATGATTTGCGGCTTGGTACTTTGGCGTAGAAAGACATGCATACCCAATTTGGATTCGTTGGAATGTGTACTTTCCGAAAATATATGGTTTTCTGGGGTGAACTTACTGTTTTCTACTTTTGCCCCCCCAAAACAATGTAAATGTGTTGATTTTGCAGTACCTGAAATGTCAGACTATATGGGGGTCTTCCTTTTAGGGCCTCTATATGCCACATGCTTGGGTACACCTATACATATTGGGCATCAAACTGTTCAGAGGACCCTAGGCTTTCATATTTGGGGTGATTTGTCTTGATACCTAAAAGTATGTGTGTAATACGATGCTGCAGGGTAGATATTTTGAGGTGATTTTTGGAAATATCACCTAAAGCACCAAATTTAGGAATGATTTGCGGCTTGGTACTTTGGCGTAGAAAGACATGCATACCCAATTTGGATTCGTTGGAATGTGTACTTTCCGAAAATATATGGTTTTCTGGGGTGAACTTACTGTTTTCTACTTTTGCCCCCCCAAAACAATGTAAATGTGTTGATTTTGCAGTACCTGAAATGTCAGACTATATGGGGGTCTTCCTTTTAGGGCCTCTATATGCCACATGCTTGGGTACACCTATACATATTGGGCATCAAACTGTTCAGAGGACCCTAGGCTTTCATATTTGGGGTGATTTGTCTTGATACCTAAAAGTATGTGGGTAATACGATGCTGCAGAGTAGATATTTTGAGGTGATTTTTGGAAATGTCACCTAAATCACCAAATTTAGGAATGATTTGCGGCTTGGTACTTTGGCGTAGAAAGACATGCATACCCAATTTGGATTCGTTGGAATGTGTACTTTCCGAAAATATATGGTTTTCTGGGGTGAACTTACTGTTTTCTACTTTTGCCCCCCCCAAAACGATGTAAATGTGTTGATTTTGCAGTACCTGAAATGACAGACTATATGGGGGTCTTCCTTTTGGGGCCCCTGTATGCCACGTGCTTGGGTACACCTATACATATTGGGCATCAAACTGTTCAGAGGACCCTAGGCTTTCATATTTGGGGTGATTTCTCTTGATACCTAAAAGTATGTGGGTAAATGATGCTGCAGGGTAGATATTTTGAGGTGATTTTTGGAAAATTCACCTAAATCACCAAATTTAGGAATGATTTGCGGCTTGGTACTTTGGCGTAGAAAGACATGCATACCCAATTTGAATTCGTGGGAATGTGTACTTTCCGAAAATATATGGTTTTCTGGGGTGAACTTACTGTTTTCTACTTTTGCCCCCCCAAAACAATGTAAATGTGTTGATTTTGCAGTACCTGAAATGTCAGACTATATGGGGGTCTTCCTTTTAGGGCCTCTATATGCCACATGCTTGGGTACACCTATACATATTGGGCATCAAACTGTTCAGAGGACCCTAGGCTTTCATATTTGGGGTGATTTGTCTTGATACCTAAAAGTATGTGGGTAATACGATGCTGCAGAGTAGATATTTTGAGGTGATTTTTGGAAATGTCACCTAAATCACCAAATTTAGGAATGATTTGCGGCTTGGTACTTTGGCGTAGAAAGACATGCATACCCAATTTGGATTCGTTGGAATGTGTACTTTCCGAAAATATATGGTTTTCTGGGGTGAACTTACTGTTTTCTACTTTTGCCCCCCCCCCAAAACAATGTAAATGTGTTGATTTTGCAGTACCTGAAATGACAGACTATATGGGGGTCTTCCTTTTGGGGCCCCTGTATGCCACGTGCTTGGGTACACCTATACATATCGGGCATCAAACTGTTCAGAGGACCCTAGGCTTTCATATTTGGGGTGATTTCTCTTGATACCTAAAAGTATGTGGGTAATACGATGCTGCAGGGTGGATATTTTGAGGTGATTTTTGGAAATGTCACCAAAATCACCAAATTTAGGAATGATTTGCGGCTTGGTACTTTGGTGTAGAAAGACATGCATACCCAAATTGGATTCAGGGGAATGTGTACTTTCCGAAAATATATGGTTTTCTGGGGTGAACGTACTTTTTTCTACCTTTGCCGCCCCCCAAAACGATGTAAATGTGTTGATTTTGCAGTATCTGAAATGACAGAACAAACGGGGGGTCTTCCTTTTGGGGCCTCCTATGCCACGTGCTTGGGTACATCTATTCGAATATATTGGGCATCAAACTGTTCATTTGACCCAGGATTTTATATTGGGGGTGTTTTACATTGATACCTAATGATGTGTGGGAGATATGTTGCTGTAGAGTGGAAGCTTTGAGGTCATTTTTCAAAAAATTCACCAATTTCTATAAAACATTATAACTTTAGGAAACAATTGCAACTTAGTGGTTTGGAGTACAAAGATATTTCTACCCATTTTTGATTCACCAGAATCTGTTCTTTCTAGTAATGGGTAGTTTTCTAGGGTAAACCTACTGTTAGCGGAATGTTTGGCCTTGAAATCAAAAGTATGCCGTTTGGGGAGTGTTGCTTTGGAAATTTGGTTGTGTACTGCTTGTAGATTTTGAGCTATACAAGTGAGAAATCTCCATAAAACGATATATATTTGGTATTGTCGCGTTCAGGAGACATAGACCTTTCTAAATCGGCTGTGTTCTCGTACATAAAATGAATGATGTTTCTGATATATGTGATTGTTCTTCGTGCAACATGATTTTTTTCATTTTATTTGACACTTAGAATCCAATATTTTTTTATAGAAGTAGAATTACACCAAAATTCTTGCATATTGTGAATGTTCAGGTTGTCCTGAAAAAAACAATATATTGTTTTCCTGGGTTAACTAAAAGACCACCCCAGGAAAGGCCCTTAAAGTGAAAGAGTGCAAAATATCTAAAAACTGCTTGGCAGTAGATGTTCGCATCTAGGACAAAACGGCTGGCAGGGAAAGGGTTAAAGCACAAACATTACTTTATTAAAGAAGTATTTTATGGAATATATTCTGATACTTAATATAGAGTAATATCAACAGTCAAATCATTTAGCAGAAATGTGTTGCATTGATGCAGTCTCACACTGGGGTATATGAGGCCTTGTGGTGAGCTGTCACCTTCAGGGCCCACAACCTGAGCTGGGGAAGCCCCCTTCTCTTTCTGAACCTCAACTGTGTACTTATTAAAGGTTTGACTGACCGACATTGCAAATTTATGGCCGCGGCAAACCACCCCCCTGTGGTACCTTTTCTTGTGTCCTGCCTGCCCTGTTTGCTATGTATATGCAGAATTCACTTTACATTTAGGGAGTTATTTATCAAAATCTGATTTTGAATGAAAATTTTTCAGATGTGACGGCCGAAAAGTTTTGTGAAATCGACAGAAAAGCCTGAAATGTTCAGATTAACATACGAAACCCAGTGCAGAACATAATATCTTCAAATTGCAAATAGGACCTCTGTCATTGACTTCTACAGGACCTCAACAGGTTGAAGATGGAGTATTTTTGGATTTGGACTTTTTGCATCCTCAGAGTATAACATTCTGACTTTAATAAATAACCCCCTGTATGTGATATAATCAATAAAAAAAATATAGGGGGACACATTCGATCTCTGTATATTTGTCTAATGAATGCATGTTGGTCTGTTTGCAGTTTTGAATTCAAATGCATTTACGCTATTGTTCATTTCTTTCTTTCTCTGTGATCAGTGCTTCATCTAATGCATACTTCTTTTCTTTCTTTTAAAATTATTTTTATTTAAGTTTCAATAAAATACAATGACTTA
The DNA here is from genome assembly GCA_038501925.1 of Xenopus petersii. Lineage (NCBI taxonomy): Eukaryota > Metazoa > Chordata > Amphibia > Anura > Pipidae > Xenopus > Xenopus petersii. Next base: position 46,044,358 of record CM076683.1, on the reverse strand, counting down.
ACAAAATTAAATACATATGTTTCCAAAAACATACTTCGAAGCCCCGTAAATAGAAGAGAGAGAGCTGCCATCAACCAACTTTTGTTGCTGCATTCTGTATAGTTACATTAGACCTATTTTGAGACGATTTTTAAAAAACTGGATACGACTGCAGATAATCTAAGTCTACTTGGGTCTCTCCCATTAAAAAAACCATACTGGTTCAAAAGAAGCCAAAGAGCCATTCTCAAACACAAACCATGCACCAAGAGCCTTCTTAAAACAGATGGTATTTACATTCCTCATGCTTTATAAACAGTACTGGCCACCCATGTTTTTTAATACCCCCCCTATCCACCAATGTTTTTTAAACCCCTAACTCATGTCTGTGTGCCCTTTGTACTGTGGGGTGGCCAAGAAAATGTTGTTATATGGGGCCCAGTGATTTCTGACAGCAGCCCTGATTCAAACTTAAAGACTGTATCTCCTTAGATCTTCTCAGTGCAAGATATTGGAACATGGTTTCTGAGCAGTAGGTCTTGTGAAGCAGCAAAGCAAAATAGTGATATAGTTTTTTGTAATTAGAGAGTGACTTATCTGAGGCAAGTTTTTTTTTTTTTAAGTTTTTTTTTGATTTTCCTGTCTTTTTTTAAAAAAATAAATAAATAATAGGTCTAATGTTTTTACAATTCAATTCGTTTTTTGTTGGCAGGAGCCCGGAAGGACCCAATGAATGAAAGTTTTTGCTCAGGTGAAATGAGTACAACCTCAACTGTGCAAGCAGTCGTAAATGCCCCCTAGAATCTTTACATATGTTTTCTTTGAAAACTTTTTTTATTATCCATCAATATTGACAAGCCATTTCAATATTTCTTTATAAAATGCATGTGTTCCCCTACACAGAGGAGAACTATTACATAGCATGAAAACACATAAAGCTACATTGTCACATTGAGATGTAAATAAACATAATGAAATATGCATATCAATAAACAAATAAACTTGTTTAACAACATGAAATGTCATTTATTCCTTTTTATTCGTCTCTGTGTATATTTTGTCATGCAATAATAAATGTCTCCTTACATTTGGTCATGTCGTCCCAGGGTTCCAACCTTGTTCTAATTAAGGGCTCTCCCATCTTTCCCAATTAACAGATACATCCATCACTGACTGGTATACCTAATCCAAGGGGTCCAGATTTTCATATAGATATTATATTTGTCTGAAATAATACTTAACAGTCGTTCATTCACCATAATCCAGTTCATTTTGGTACGGAACATAGATATGAGGAGTGAACGCTTTTTCCAGGAAAAAGCTATGGTTTGCTTTGCTGCAATAAAAATAAACTGAATCAATTTACGTAAGATATTTATCAGATACTGGAATTGTTTTATTAAGAAGTACCTGGATGGGATCTTTCCGAAGTCTAAGTCCTGTAATTGAGTCTATTAAGGTAAATATTCTGGACCAAAGTCTCGTAGCTTCCCTACATTCCCACCAGGTATGTAACATTGTCCCTCTATTCCCACAATTCCTGAAACAGAGAGGGCTACAGTTTGGATAATATGTATTCAATTTGGTAGGGACCAAATACCATCTACTCACTACTTTATATAAAGTTTCCTGTGCCAAAATGTTAATAGAACTCTTTGCTGTGTTCATCCAGATTTGCTGCCATGTTTCCTCATCTATGGTGGCATTTAAGTCTTTTTCCCATTGTTTGGTATAGGAAGGAGGGGAAGAATTAGACATTTTGACTATCTCCTTATATAATAATGAAATCACTCCATTACAACATGGGAACTTCAAACAAATATGTTCCCAAGGGGGTTAAAGTTCCTATATTGGTAGAGTTTCTAAGCACTTCCTTAAGGTAATGGTAAATTTGCATATAGCGAAAATATTCATTTTCTGGAATGTTTCTTTGTTCCTTAAGTGAGTCCCATTTTTTAATACTTTGAAGTCCTATAAATCCTATATAATAAAGTTGAAGTGTCTCTGCGTCCAGTCCCTGTGTCCGTGGGATTGCGCTACTGTGCATGTGCCCCACGGACCATCTCTGGTGGCCTATGTTCTAGCGCCCGTTAATTTAACGGGCTTAATGTCTAGTTGGTATATAAATCTCATGTTATGATCCTGTCACCATTCAAAATCACATCGCTGTAAGCCCGGGGGGAAAGCAGGGTTACCACATATGGGCATTGCAGGAAAATAAGAGGAGCTTAAAACGATTTTTTTCCGAACCTGGTCCCATACTGCTAATGCCATTTTCACTATTGGGGAGTAGATAGAGGCTGTTCTTGCTTAGAGAGCCACGGTAATACAGTAGGAGTCAATGGTTTAATGCGTTCTGCTTCAATTTGTATCCATAATGGAAGCATGGGGCGGTAGAAATGTATTATAGGCATAATCTGGGCTGCTTGATAATAAAATGTTGTATTAGGAACACTAAGGCCTCCTTTCCCTTTCACATTTGAAACCGGTTTATGAGCCAGCCTAGCCTTCTTATTGCCCCATATAAATTTCATAAGTTTCCTTTGTACCATTAGTAAATGTTGCGTTGGAATCTCTACTGGTAACACGAAAATAATATAACATTTTGGGGAGAAGATCCATTTTAACGGCATTAATTCTGCCGAACCATGATAGTTGTAATTTGGACCATTTGGTAAGCGTTGAATCAATGTCTTTCCAAAGCTGGGGATAGTTTACTCGGTATAACCCTTCTAGTTTGGTTGTTATGTTCACCCCTACATAATGTAAATACTTAACATTCCATTGCAAGTCAAAATTATGTTGTATTAATTTTTTAAGCTGTTGGGAGATTCCTAACAATAGGGCTTCAGTTTTTGTCGGGTTTACTCTTAAGCCGTAAAGGTCACCAAACTTGTCAAGTATATTAAACAGGTGGGGGTAAGGAAGACTTTACAAATGTTTTCATAATGACCAGGTATTAATAATTGCCTTTCTATCTCTTTCTGTTCATCACTATAAAAGCACCACCTTTATCTGCTTTTTTGTAATTACATTATAGTTTTATTTCAATTTAATTCAGTCTCACTTCTGTTAAATGTATAGTTATTTTTACTAATACCAACTAAGGTCTTATCATGCCATAGTTTTTCAGTTAAGCCTTGACTGCATTATCATGTGTTCAATGCAACATTTTAAAATTCAGGCATATAGTTGCATAGTTTCTTAAATATTTCTTCCTCTATTACCACATTCAAGCCTTTTTCTGGGAAGCACATTTTGAGTTTAAAGGAGAACTAAACCCTAAAAATTAATGTGGCTAAAAATGCCATATTTTTTATACTGAACTTATTGAACCAACCTAAAGTTTCAGCTTCTCAATAGCAGCAATGATCCAGGAATTTCTCACCATCTTGGAAAGTGTCTGTGACACTCACATATCAGTGGGCTCTGAGCAGCTGTTGAGAAGCTAAGCTTAGGGGTCGTGGCAAATTATCCAGCATAAAATGAGGTTGGTCTGTAATATAAGCTGATGCTACAGGGCTGATTATTAAATTATGATGCTAATTGCACTGGTTTCTGTGCTGTCATGTAGTAATTATCTGTATTGATTACTAATCAGCTTTTTGTGCCATTTATATCCTATGTGTAATGTATATTTTAACTTGGTCCCTAAGCTCAGCACAGAACATGGGCAGTGAATCAGCAGAAAAGAAGATGGGGAGCTACTGGGGCATCTTTGGAGACACAGATCTTTCCTGATAAAGGGCTGTGGTTGCCTTGGGCTGGTACAGAAACCCAAAACATAATGTACAACATTTCTAGCTACTTCTTTAGTTATGCTTTAGTTCTCCTTTAATGAATGAACATAAGAGAAAGTACATTCCCAAACCCTTTATTTGAAATTCTACTGGGGTTAGTTCATAGGATAATAAACTAATGTCATCTGTATGGGTACTGTTCCCAAGGAATTGTGTCTTGGTGTTTGCTGTCCCTTGGCATTCATCCTCCCAAAAAAAAGTTGAGATGGATGTTGTCTGCCTGGTCCCCAGTCACATTATAGGAGAACATCCTGCAGCTTGTTTGGCCCATATGTAGACGGCCTGACAGCCACTCCTCTTCCTCCTGTGCTTTGGTCCGCTCTGCTGGAAAAAAACTGTCATGCTTGGTCCTACTTCTAGGCATAGAAACAGTTCAGTGATAGTCCTGCTCATCTCTCTCAAATATCATCTGTTTCAGTGTCAGGATGTTTCCAAATATTTTCCTTAGAATCTCTACATTGTTCATCCAAGATGGCTGTCGCTCTTATTTGCCTGCAGCATCCTGCAGTCTGCAACTTTATCTTTTTTGGAATCTTTAAATTGAATTATTAAATTTTTACGTATAACAATATGGTACTTTGTATTTGATCCTAAATAAAACACAAGTTGCATAAAGTCATATTTAATGTTTTTTAATTGACTCAAGGTATGGTGATCCATATTATGGGGAGAAAAAAAAACCCATCTGAAAATCCTAGATACCAAACATTCTAGATATTAGATCCCATAACTGCATCTCCAATAAGTCTGCTGTTGTCTCTCCTGAAGTGAAGGGATTAATTATCTTTATGTGAAACTGACACTAAAATTTTCTTTTCATATTAAATATTAATCTTTATTAAAAGTTACCTATAAGTCATGTTGATTATTTTTTTACTGATAGTTCTGTTTTTGTAAATAATTGTTACTTGAAATTTCTAAACCTGACTGTTTTGTCAACTTGACTGTCCCTTCTTAACCTGTCAGTTGGAGTTTCTAAAACTAAACGGCTGCTGTTGCACAAATATGTTCTCATAGAGGAAAATGGGTGTTATAAAGGTAATGTAAATGCAGCAGGCAAATACTTTTATGGCAAAATTATAAACCGCATTTAAAGACAATGTTTTGATATAAAAAAAAGGTTATTTTTGGTGTCAGTATCTCTTTAAACTCAAACACATTATGATATCTGTACTTTCCGACCTTTTAAATAGGACCTTTTAAATAGCTATATTGCCAGCTGCATCATTTTATTTAAAAATAGAAACCTAGCAATGGTTGTATTGTTAACAGCTCTTCACTTGCTGTTACCAAAATTATTGTGATCAAACAGGACCATCCCCAGACATTATCGGTTGCAGTTGCTGACTATAAGATTGCTAACCATGAATCCGGATCTGCGTAATTTATTTAATTCCCAGCAATTGTCATAAAATTTCCATAATTTTGGCCCTGGAAGACATTTGCGTTGTCACAAAATAATGGTTACAGTTTTGAATGTACCGGTCCAGATGGCAGTTGCTTCCACCCATGTCTTCCTTTTCATTAACTTTGGAGTCATTATTGCCTTTTGCAATGAAATCTGTGTGAAAGGGTTAATTGATGGAACCTGGTGTACGTGACTAAGGAACACCTATTCCTCTCTTGCTGACAATGTTAAGCAGAGCACAGATAATCATTATAGTACCTGCCTTCAATCCCATTATGAAATTGATTGATTGCTCTGCACCAGTTACTAACACAGCAGTAATTGAGCACCAGGGTATAAATAAGAGGTTGCTCACTTAAATCCTGGCAGCTTTAGAGCTGGGCCAATAATTATATTGAGTCTTCATCAACAATGCAGTTTGACATTGTAATAAAGCAATTGTAGTTGACGTGGGGCCTGTCACTTTCTGACCCCAGTATTTTATCTACTTGTAGCTGCCAGTAGAGGATAGCGTTTACCCCTGCTAGAGCATAGAACATATTAATCTCATAATTTTATCAAAAGTAATGTTTCTCTACTGTGTTCAGTTCAGATTAAGGAGTAATGTTAAAGTAAACCTGGGGGCAAAACCATGCTATATGCATTTGTTCATCAAGCTGACAATAATCAGCATTTGAAAAAACTGCCATACAGATGAAGCCACTTGGATTTGTGAGTTAAATGCGTCATGACTCAGGGGTAATTGAAGAAACTGTGTTATCTTAAGTCATCTTAACTCATTTAATGCATTTAACCTTTTCATTAGCATACCAAAGCTCCATTGTTCACAATGGTGAATGCTTTAATTAGATGGGATGTTGTGACGCAGTTTTCTGTGTTAAATGAGATAAATGGGATATCTGTGTTTAGTTATTCTGTGTCAAACAGACAAACCAAAGTGGCTGCATCTGTATTTCTATTTTTTTTTTTTGCAGGACTTTCTTACATATGCATCAAAGAACAAAGACTAGGTGGGGTTTTGTATAGATAGATAAAATGTATCAAAGCTCATGATACAGAAAAATACATTGCAATTAAAAGAAATTCTAAAATCGGGGTTGCCCATGCATAGTGAATACCTTGCTTCCTATACTAACACAACAAAATCAATATGGGCCTAGCTTAATTTGTCACACACCAGCCATAAATTTCCACAAGGTGGTGCAAGGAGTGTGCTTGCCTCTCTCTCTCCCAATAACACCATGGACCTCTTTTCCAGGCTGCAGCCTCATACATAACAGTGCAGTAAGAGGTTGAGGATATTGCTACCTGCTACTGCTGTTAGACCAAGGGAACCCACCAAATCACAATTTTTATTCAGTTTGGAGCAGGTAGATCTTACTGTTCATACATTACTCCAGTAAAGTGCTCTACCCATGGATTGACAGCTATCCCCAGTGGGATAGGGTGTTTAGAGAGCCCAGTGGGGGTCTGCTTCCTCATTCATCACCCACAATTATGTGCTGGGGGTAGGATGCAGGACCTGCATTGGGAGCAAAATATCAGGCCACCTGCATGCCTTCACCCATAAAATCTTACAGGGAGCCCAGAAATGTATTATAATATATAATTAATTTTTTTAACAAAGCATATAAATTGTGGTGTGCACAAACTATTTTTGTGAAAATGCATTTGTATTTTTGCTAACATACACAACACTATTTTTATACCTAGTTAAGTAGTTGATCCTCTACAACGCAAGGTGTTTCCCCAATCCGGCAATCAGCAGGGCTCACCTCCACCCTCAAAAAAGACAACTTCCACAAGAGATTGCTGTATTCCTCAAAAAACCAAAAGGTTTTGATCATTTGGATGAAGCCATTCGGCGAAACGCGTTAGTGATAAGACGAGAGTGTTAAAGCGTCAGCCGGTGACCCAAGGAAACTATACTGGACTAAGGCGAGCATATCGGACGGTTCAGTTACGCAAAGGACTCGGAACAATAGACCAGAATGCCACATTGGTTTTAAAGCGATTTTATTGGAGGAATGCTTGTGAGTGCAATTTTAAATTATTTATTAAAGTTTTTAGAATGCTTCCACACATGTTACTTCCTTTTTACCCACTAAAGTGTTAAGAAGATTAAAAGTGAACTGAGACAATCAAATTACATATGCCTGTATCAACTTACTTCTTGTAAGTATAAACACCTGTCGGACACACGAGGATCGGAGTGTGGGCTTCTGTGCAACTATAACTCTAACAACACGGGTGTCAAAACTTAAATAAATAATAAATAAGGACTATAGCCAAAAACACCTCTAGCACCACTTAAGTTACGGACTTTTACACTGGTTAAATATTAACTCCTGATGGTGGTGCATGATTTTTAAGCATAATTATCCAAATGCGGGGATATTTGAAAATAGCAAGTTCACTAAAAATATCATAATTTACTTTGAAATACTGCACTGTATATATTATATCTGTTTTACTTCCCCCTCAAAACCTTGTGTTTTTTTGAGGAATACAGCAATCTCTTGTGGAAATTGACTATTTGTATACCATTAGTGGTCACACTGATGTGATCAAAACATTGAAATTTCTTTTGTTTGTTTATTAAAATCAGTTACTCTGAGCTTGTTGAGTGCTGTACTTTTTTGTTGCTATGTATAGTATATTATAATGTAAATGTCACAATATATGGTGATTAGTAAATAATTCAGATAATTGGTACATGGAAGCTTAGGAACTAGCTCAATTAACATCAGATTTTAATTATCAGCCCTGTAGCGTCAGGTTATATGACAGGCAAACCTCATTTTCTGCTTGATGGTTTGTGACAACCCCTAACTTAGCTTCTCAACAGCTACTCAAAGCACACTGAATGTATCAGACACCCCAGCACACTCCCTACTATATATAGTAATAGGCAACAATAATATACCACCTGACTTTACACTGGAAAGAATTCTACTCAACTCAGCTAAAATACTTATACCTAGCAGATGGAAGACGACAGCCCCTCCCTCCATATCGGAATGGTTAGGAAAGGTAAATGAACTGGCAAAATTTAAAGAGTTCTCAGCACAAACGGAGAAACAAAAACAAAACTTTAGAGACATCTGGTTACAATGAAACAGACACTTACAAACAATACAGCTAGGACATTAGATAATAGCAAAGAATCTCCAGGGACTACTATATCACATCCACATACTCCATCTAGTGGGTTAAGCAACACAATAAGAGGAACCCATAAATAGATATATAAGAAGGCATCTCCTTATTAACACAAAATATAATGTAATTACGTGAATAATGTTGATAACATGCTCCCTTACATACTGGAAAATGACAATAAAACCTATTGAAAGAAAAAAAAGCACACTGAGCATGTGCATGTCGTAGACACTCCTAACAAAATTCCAAGATGGGAAACTCCTTTTGACAACTTTGAAGACCTGGATCATTACTACTATTGAGATGCTGAACCTTTAGGCTGGTTCAATAAGTGCATTATATAACATTCCTAGCCACATTCATTTTTAGGGTTTAGTTCTCCTTTAAAGATCCATTATGAGTTGTGCTTGGTAGGTGGCCATAGCCAAGCCAAAGTTTTATTGTATCACACTGTGTTGTCCCTGCAATGGAATGTTTCAAATACAGCTCTATACAGTTTGACATGCCAGTTTTAATAGGATATGACACCCTTAGTAATTGCCTGAGTGAGACTATACTATTAACTGAGTGAGACTATATGACACCCCTACTAGTTGCCTGAGTGAGACTATACTATTAACTGAGTGAGACTAATAACTATAAGAGGGCTATATATAATAACTATAAGAGGGCTGTGGGCAGTGATAAGGATAATTGAGATAGTAGACACTGCAAGCTCCAGTGAGTAACAACTTTAAGAACTGCTATAACAATCAAGGTATAGTGTCTCTTAAATTAGTTTATTTGATGTCCACCTTCTATAATGTATAATGTTACACAGTTTTTCAGTGCTTGGCATCCTGGGGAGCCTGCAACTGCTTCTGAATTAGGCTAAATTCATTCCAAAACTAAGACTTAACCAGATTTGAAGTGTTGCCCCTTCCTAATGACCGAGAATCGAAGGGAGAGGAATCCAAAGGATCAGTCAGTGCTCACTAAAGTAGAAAAACCTTTATCTGGCAAGCCATGGTCCCTTGGGATAATGGATGCATCCAACTTCTATATTATGTACAGTGTCATACATCTATATTCATAAAACAAATACTTTCCGGTTCTGATGTGAATGTAAATAAAGAATAGTAGGGCCATAAATGCTCAAACCAGTGCACTTGCTAATAGCTACCAGTCAGGTCTTTATTTTCAGTTTCCAGTTTGTAGTGGACTGTTCAAAATGAATTACTGTTTGGTTGTTGTGGATACATGCAGTTACCACCAATGCTGCATTTTAGCACCTATGATTGTAAATCAGCTGCGGTATGTCATTTGCATGCAAACCAAGATTTCCTAGCTGTCATGGTTCACTTTTGCAAACAACATTTTTAACTTAAAACAAAGGCACATTTTCTATTCTCCTGAGTAAATTAGACAAGTTTGCTCTTCAAAGGAACCTTCGAATTATGAGCAGCAAAACATCAACATTTCTTACCTATCATTTGGGAAATGTGTTATCTGCTTAGAAATACTCCATCCTCCAAACTGGTTTCGAGGTTTTTAGGAAACATTTTATTCTATAAAGCTGTGCTGTCCAGAATCAAATAAAACTGTTCCAAATCAGCATAACAAAATTCTACTTGTAAAAAGCTGCTGCATTTGATTTCTGAAATCACTTTGGCTTTCATAAGATGTAAATGAGTGCTCAGTTTTCATAGGAAAATACAGTCCCATTTAATTAGCTCATATCAATTGTACATTAGAGATTCATTTTTCTTTACATGCTGAAATGGCAAAGTGAATTAACTTCACTCTCTTTAATTGAAACTCCTTTGTTTTGCAAATAATAAAAACCATACAATAAAGTACCCTCTGTAATGCCTAGGTAGTAAAATGTAATGGCTCATCGACTATCTGCTGTTGTCCATGTCATGCGTATGATTTATTAGGGCATAGATTCAAATCTGCCCCTTGATCCTGAATTGATCTAATGTAATAGCAGAAAAACTGCATTGTATATTTGGGAGGCACCACATCTTGTAATCAAATCTGGCAAGTAATAGAAGGACATGGGAACAAAAAAACATAAAAATAGAATATTCTTAAGTATTTAACTATGGCCTGAAGGTTGCTATTATCTTGCATTCATGAAAATGTTATCCTCTTGTCAAATATTTTCCATGCCTCTAAACAAAAATAAAACAATTTTATTTGAATTATCATTAAATATAAAGCTTCTCAATGTGCAATGGGAGTAAGGACAAAATTTAAAATAATTGTAGTTATAATACATTACTTTGATACATATCACATACTGTAACAGTAGCAATTCAGGTTTTCTGAATATCCTCAAATAAACAACTTGTTTTTTGCTATTAACTTGTCATATCTGTCATGGCTAAAATTGGGGGATTTCTAGCATATATTTGGTGGATTTTAACTCAAACTATATCATTTTTTTCAGATTTTGATTTATATTCTCAGAATAAAAAAATGTCTCTGAATGTTTTCATTTTTATATATAAATGAGGGCAGCCATGTTAGTTAACGTTATGCAGGAATCATTTTGCAATGCTTGCTAGGAAGTCAACCACTTGGTTTGACTTACATGATCACATGAGAAGGTGCAGGTTTATGTCTCAAAAAATGGTACTTACTCAGTTCATCCCACTTACAAACTGAGCATGCTGAGCCTATTGATGAAGATGAACCCTGGAGCTACTACCACTCTAAAGCTCGAGGGTTCCCACATTGATCTGTGTCAATTGGCTCAGGGTACTTCCAAGTATCACGCACAGACTGTGGAATTGACACCATCTTGGCTTTCATCCCAGTTATCAGTGTCGGACTGGCCGACAGGGATACCAGGAAAACTCCCGGTGGGCCCAGGAGTCAGTGGGCCCAGGAGTCAGTGGGCCCTTATGCTGCTCAACATTTGGCCTATTTCATGGTCATTCCCTATTTCTATGAGAAAAAAATTCTCATTAGATGGAATAATAGATTATAGTATGTAAAGAAAAGAGACTAGGAGAATAGAGGTTGAGTGAGGAGAGGAAGAAAATAGTACTGAGAGTGGACCCCTGGTCTGAAGTTTTTTGGTGGGCCCCTGGTGACACTGCCAGTTATGTCCAGTTTGGGTTGAAGTGCACGGGCAATTGTTTTCCATTTTGATGCACTGGCCACAACTGCATCAGACGCAACTCCCACTGGTGACTGCAGTTGTGCTTGAATAATGGGGAAATGCTGCATTGTAGGTAAAAAATTGAACTTTGCACACTGCACGTGTGGGACATAAATGACCCCTAAGATGTTTGGCAGTCAAATCTGAACAATGTTGTTCAAATATGGGATCCCACACAAAAGGCAGAAATCAGTAAATTGCAAAGGGAGGCTATTAATGCAGAAATCCGATGGAAATACATGTCTCGGGGAAAAAAAACTGTCTATTTGTGAAGGCTTTTATCCATAAACCCAAATATGACCCTTTCCATTTACCAGATCTTGTATATTTCTATTTTCTGCTCCATATTTCTATTGTTATGTTTTACATTTTTAATTTTAGCTCCAAAAATTGTGTGATGTTTTGTGCAGTATGTGGCTGCATAGTGTCATATCTTCATGCTCCCCTTATACTATTATGTGATATTTAGGGTCATGTTTATCAAGAGGTGAAAGTGAGAGTTGACCCTGTCATACATTAGTCCCCTGAAAAATCCTATACAAGTGAATGGAGAGCTGTGATGTTTCCCTATTTCGCCCTGTGATAAATATGCCCCTTGGTCTTTATTCTATATACCCTGTGCTATTGTGCTTTGGTTAGACTTGATACACTCTCTCGTGTGTATACACACATGTATTGGTTACATATTCCTCTTTGCTCTTGTGTTTGGGTATTAATATTGTTTAAAGTCATATAAAAGTCACATAACTGCAGAGAAACATCGGTAAGTGAATATTGATCTTTTTTTTCTAGTACTGTTCAATTGTGGTATGGCAAAAGGTTTTTCTGCTGAAGTTGATTGTGCCCCTTGGACCACAATTTTAGTCTCTGATATATCTGCCGGTTAAAGGAACAGTAACACCAAAAAATTAAATTAAAGAAATTAAAATAGAATGTACTGTTTTGCTACACAGGTACAACAACTAGTGTGTTTGCTTCAGAAAATCTACTATATTAAATATAAACAAGCTGATGTGTAACCATGGGGTAGGCATTCAAAGCTGGAAAAGGAGAAAAGGCACAGCAGATAAAAGATACGCTCTGTAGTATACAATGGGATTCTTCAGAATTTACAGATGAAACCACTTGGATTTGTGTGTTAAATGCGTCATGACTCGGGATTAACTGAAGAAACTGTGTTATATAAAGTCATCAACTCATTTAATGCATTTAACCTTTTCATTAGCATACCAAAGCACCATTGTTCACAAATGGTGAACTCTTTAATTGGATGGGATGCTGTGATGCATTTTTTTGTGTTAAATGGGATAAATGCAATATCTGGGTTTAGTTATTCTGTTAACTGGAACAAGGTGAGGCAGAGCACACTCTGATCTCTTTCAATGAGAAAGCCTGGTGCACAGTGTGTAGAGTACGGCAACCCCCAATGTACCAGTAAAGTAGAAATACACTGGCACTCAAGGCAAATGAAATGCAGGGTTACCTCTTGCTGTTTATTTTTGTGCAAACGTGCAACGTTTCGGGGCAAACCCCCTTTGATAAATGGTGAATAAAATCAAATTTATTAGAGTTTAGAAAAATGTAAATTACTCTAAAAATTCAACCTTTTATATATAAACGACTTAATGTGAAAGAACCATCAACAGGCCAGTTTTTGAACATATGTTTTAAAGTGCACCTACTAGTAATGTTCCACCAGGTTGTTCAAACAAAGTAGAAAAGGTTTTAGTCATAGGCTAAATGTGCAGAGCCAAATGCTAGTATTTAAACATATGTGCACCAAGTGCGATAGAGTTTGGTGGAGGCCATATTAGAACACCCAAGTTCATAAATACAAAGACAATATAAAAAGTGTATATACAAAAATATATACAAAAAATATAATACAAAACATTTAATGAGTTAAATGAATTAAAGAAAATATAAATGTGTCACAGTGCGTGTGGCCTGTAAAGTACTTGAATAATCTAAGTAAGCTAGTCAATAAGATATGATATAGGCAAGCCAGTGACACTTTCATGTTTCCAAAGATGACTAGGGATCTAATATATACTAAATATATACTAGGGATCTAATGTATTCTAAAAAGAACAGTATAATTTTTTATTTTGCCATCACCCTGATTCTTTTGGTTTGTGCTTTGTTCTATCCCTCCTTCCTTATGCTCCATTTTCCTCCCGTTACAGAATCTTTATCCAAGTGTTATGAAAAACAAACAAAACAACTTTGTAGTCACTTTGTAGTCAGGCTGACTTGTAAAGATTTAATCTGTGATCATTTAGCTAGGTCTGTGATGTAAATGATATGTGTATCTGTTTTGGAAATAGTAAATACTCTCATCTTTGATGTGTTTCCATGCCTGAAAGAGAAATCAAGCCTCCATGCAGAGCATCTTGGGAGAGCTCAATCATTAGACAGGGTAGAGAATCTGCTGCAGCAGCAAATGTAGAAAATGTTACAGCCAAAATACAATTCCAGAATCAGACCGTTGACCGTGTTCTGCTCTTTACTGCATTCATTAATTTCCAGTTTCCTTTAGTCTTGCCAGTGGCCTATTAGCAGATTAGAATTTTTAATCTTGTCAAGTATTCTACATATAGTTGATTATCAATCATCATTCTGTGCATTTCATTTAGATCATTGATTATGCAGTGGGGTGAAATGACAAGTTATTCAGTGATATGTCAAGCTTAAAGATCATCTGTAAGTTTCCATCAAGTCCTATATAAAGATTATCTGTTAATTATTAGGAACCCCCGAATCCTACTCTCATCTTTGATGTGTTTCCATGCCTGAAAGAGAAATCAAGCCTCCATGCAGAGCATCTTGGGAGAGCTCAATCATTAGACAGGGTAGAGAATCTGCTGCAGCAGCAAATGTAGAAAATGTTACAGCCAAAATACAATTCCAGAATCAGACCGTTGACCGTGTTCTGCTCTTTACTGCATTCATTAATTTCCAGTTTCCTTTAGTCTTGCCAGTGGCCTATTAGCAGATTAGAATTTTTAATCTTGTCAAGTATTCTACATATAGTTGATTATCAATCATCATTCTGTGCATTTCATTTAGATCATTGATTATGCAGTGGGGTGAAATGACAAGTTATTCAGTGATATGTCAAGCTTAAAGATCATCTGTAAGTTTCCATCAAGTCCTATATAAAGATTATCTGTTAATTATTAGGAACCCCCGAATCCTTCTCGAAAGATTCAGCCAAATACCGAACCAAATCCAAATCCTAATTTGCATATGCAAATTAGGGGAGGGAAGGGGAAAACATTTTTTTACGTCCTTGTTTTGGGGCAAAAAGTCACACAATTTCCCTCCCGCCCCTAATTTGCTAATGCAAATAAGGATTCTGATTCGGTTTGGCCGGGCAGAAGAATTCTGACGAATCCTGCTGAAAAAGGCAGAATCCTAGACAAATCCCAAACCGAATTCTGGATTCGGTGCATCCCTACCTTTAAATTATTTTCTAGTATGATTTCCAAATAAAGGCTACCTGGGTCAAAACTGCCTGCCCGGTTTTCCAAATTAAGAATTTCCTATGATTGAGGTGGTGAACGGCCAATCTACCCCCATTACATCGAGGCTCCATCCGTAGCCCAGAGTTCCACGGGACAGAAGGTGGCAACCCTATTTACAAATGTTGACACCACCTGCCTTCTTCTCCCCTGCAACTGCAACCATCACATAACAATTGTTTTCCTTTTGTTCAGCACCCTAGTGAGTAATCTCCTCCCCAAACAAACACACGCCAGTTGCAGGCAGCCATGTTGGGGCACATTCTTGCACATTATGAGCAATTAAAATATTTTTTCAGTTTCTTTGTATAATCAAAAGAACCAGTCATTAGGGCTAAGCGAGGAATTAATTTATTATTATTAACATGTATTTATATAGCGCCAACATATTGCGTAGAGCTGTAATGTAAATGTGATTATACAACTATCACATGAATTATATACATAGAACATATGGAGTTACATACATCACAATCAATACTGGTACAAAAGGTGAGGAAGGCCTATGCAGAAAGAGCTTACACTCTAAAGGGAAGGGAGTAATACACAAGGTGTGGAGTGGGTAAGATCAAATTAAGTGGGTGAGAAATGTGGTACTGTATGTGGTGTTGCGTTTGGTAGTTAAGCAGAGTGAGGGTAGGCTTCCCAAAAGAAGTGCGTTTTAAGAGATTTCTTGAGAAAGCAGAAAGGTTGGGAGAAAGTCGGACAGACTGTGGGAGAGAGTTCCAGAGGAGGGGTGCAGCCCTTGCAAAGTCTTGAATGCGAGCGTGTGAGGAGGTAATGAGAGAAGAGTTGAGTAGCAGGTCAGTAGAGGAGCATAGTAAGCAGTTGGGTGAGTATATAGAGATGAGTTCAGAGATGTAGGGTGGGGCAGAGTTATGAAGTGCTTTGAATGTCAGTGTCATTAATTTGAATTTAATTCTGAGAGGTAGTGGAAGCCAGTGCAGGGATTGACAGAATGGCGTGGCAGAGGAGGAGCGGTTGCTGAGGTGTATGAGCCTCGCAGCAGTGTTCATTATGTACTGGAGAGGGGCCGTCTCTGGAGGGAAAGGCCAATTAAAAGAGAGGAACAGTAGTCTAGATGTGATATGACAAGAGAGTGAATAATAATTTTGGCAGCATCTTGGTGATAAATGATTGTTTTTTGGATATGTTCCTTAGGTGGAAGTGACATGATTTAATAAGTGACTGGATATGAGGAGTGAATGACAGGGCAGAATCTAGGATAACCCCAAGGCACCGGGCCTGGGGAGAGGGGGTGATAGTGGAATTGTTAGCTATGATGGATACTTCCGGGATTTTACTGGTGTTAGTTGGAGGAAAGAGAACCATTTCAGTTTTCGAGAGGTTTAATTTAAGGTAGCGTTGCGACATCCAGGTAGAGATAGCGGACAGGCAGGAGGAGACACGAGTTAGGAGTTCTGGGTTGAGATCAGGAGATGAGAGATAGATCTGAGTATCGTCAGCATAGAGGTAGTAGTGTAAACCATAAGAGTTGATTAATTTGCAGAGGGAGGAAGTATAGAGGGAGAATAGTAAGGGTCCCAGGACAGAGCCTCGAGGAACCCCAACAGAAAGAGGTAGGGGAGAAGATGCTACTCCATTGTAGGAGACACTGAAGGAACGATTGGTGATGTAAGAAGAGAACCAGGACAGGGCTGTGTCACGAAGGCCAAGCGAATGGAGGGACTGGAGGAGGAGAGGGTAGTCTACAGTGTCAAATGCAGCTGAGAGATCAAGCAGTATTAGTAGTGAGAAATTAATTTTGGCTTTAGCGGTTAAAAGGTCATTAGTTAGTCAGGTCAGGGCAGTTTCAGTAGAGTGTTGTGGCTTAAAACCAGATTGTAGGGGGTCCAGCAGGTTATTGTCAGAGAGGAATCATCATCATCATTTATTTATATAGCGCTGTCAAGATACGCAGATACGGAATGACTTTAGTCAGTTGTAGACTAGGCGCTCAAATAGTTTAGAGATCAAAGGTAGCAAAGAGATAGTTCGGAGGGGAGTTAATGAGTGAAGTGAAGTATGTTGTTTGGCTTGGAAGAGGCTGGTGTTATTGGAGCGCAAGGTTGAAGTGGTTTGGGTCTAGCACGTTTAGTTTTTGTAGGAGCAAGCTCATTAAGGGCAGTGGTGAGAGTACTATAGTAGACAAGGGTAGCCACATTAGGACAAGAGACAGCTGAGATTTTAGAGTGAAGAGAGTCAAAGGAAGAAGAGAGATGTGACACGTCTACAGCTTGAAAATCAAAGCAAGTACTTGTTTGGGGAATAGCAGGGGGTGAGGAGGGAGTTAGTGAGAATTGAAATGTGAGCATATTGTGATCAGAGAGGGGAAATGGTGAGTTAGTAAAATTGTTGGTTGAACAGAGTCTGGTAAATATGAGATCCAGGGCATTACCATTGGAGTTAGAGGGGGAGTCTGAGCACAAAGATAAGCCTAGGGAGGAAGTTAGTGAAATAAGTTTAGAGACAGAAGGCTTGTTAATGTTGTTAATGGGTATATTAAAGTCACCTAATATAATGGATGGGATGTTAGATGAAAGAAAGTAAGGAAGCCATGCAGCAAAGTTGTTCAGAAATTGGGGACATCCCATATGCCATGAAAAAAACCTTAATGTTGGCCTTTTTATTGCTTAGTTTTCTTAGTACAACTAGTGTAATTGCCAGTTTATTGGTATATCTGGGATTTGTACTCAGAAATGTTTTACATTTTTTATATGTTCAGACAAGGCCACCATCAGGGAAGCACAAGGGTGACAGCGGGCCTGGAGGATTTCTGTTTTTTAGGAGGGCCTGGCTGTGCTGCAGAAGAAGCTGCATCGGAGAAGAATGAAGAAGCCGCACTGGAAAAGAACAAAGAAGCCACACCAGAAAAGAACAAAGAAACTGCACTAGAGAAAAACTAAAAAGCCACGCCAGAGAAGAATGAAGAAGCTGCTCCAGAAAAAGAACAAAGAAGCTGTCACTGGAGAAGAACAAAAAAAACACACTGGAAAAGAACAAGAAGCTGCCGCTGGAGAACGAAGAGGACCGGAAGAAGAAGGCCATCTGCCTAACTTTAAAAGTAAGTTCCACTGAACATCAATGTTCTTCTTTTTTTCCTAAAGCTCTGCCCACCAAATAACCCAATAGTTCTCTCCTGGCCCTGACCACACCCTGACCACCAATTTATTCTTTGTGGGGGCCCTGATCACCAATGTTTTTTTAATTCGTAAGGGACCATGTTTTTTAAGGGACAATGTTTTATCGAATTTGTAGGGGGTCCTGGCACCAATGTTTTTTATTGTGTGGTAGGGGTGCCCTGATCACCAATGGCCATAATTAAGACTGGTTATCTTTTTACCACATGGCTGTGTGGCCTTTATACTGTGGGTTGGGTTGGAAAATGTTCTTTTGCGGGCCTTGTGATTTCTGATGGCAGATCTGTATGCAGAAGTTGGACCAGTTTGATTTTCCATTCTCATGTTGACAGGCAGTATCTGATTTAAAGCAGTAGTAAGAATGTGATTATCTCAGTCAGGACCTGCCTCTGTACTTAAAGCAGATGAGGGGTTATGTTATAAAATGTATAAAGTTTGCCCAGGGGCAGTAACCCATAGCAACTAATGTGGTGGTAGAAATTACTGGTCACCTGTTAAAAGGAAATATTTTATTGGTTCCAATTGATTACTGCTACAGCGAAATTTCGACAATGGACAGCACCATTTTCGTAAATGTAAAAAGCCTTTATTGTTACAATGGATTACTGCTACAGGGCAAATTAAGTGCCTTTTATTACACATGGGGAATGATGATTAAAGGGAGCATGTGCAACACAGCTGGAAGCACCTGCTCAGCAGCAGTGAATGTTTACATACAGTAAACCCTACTAAAAATTTCAAGCATGTTTCAGATAATTTACCAGGTTTTCCTGTATAACTTGCAATTATATATATTCAAACTATGGCAACTGATTTGGGGATACTGTATTTTGTGTTTATACCTTAATATTCAACTTGTTCCTTTTTATAATGTGTAAATATAGGACCATAGAAGCCTGAGAATTTAGTCATTTAGAATCATGTTAATCTATCTTCCTTTTTGTAACAAGGCACTGACATTCTCCAGTCCAGGATCATCATCTTTGGCGCTTTTTCCCATTTCCGTAACAGCAGATCTGGTCTTGGCTTGCTATGGGAAGTCAGTCAATGTTTATTATATGTATGCCTACTATCAGTCCATCAGACAGCATCAGCCGTGAAAGTCAACAATCCAGGAGCTTTTTGTGCAGACCTGTTGTCACAAACAAAGGTTAGACTATAATGTTCATATGCATTTTGTTAAGCATATACCCTGTGTAATCTTAATTTGTGAACAGAATCCCAGGACAAGGAGCATAAACATCTCACAGGAGTTTTGAGAGCATGTAGCTACCCACTTGGCATTTGTCAAAACAGCAGCAACCAAGCCCAACAGGAACACCAATCGAAATAACCACCCGGAGACACATAGTAGGCGAAACATAGTCATTCCATATGTAGCTGGAGTGCCAGAGAAACTCATGAGGATTTTCAACAAACACCACATCCCTGTCTTTTTCAAACCTAGCAACACACTGAAACAAAAACTGATACACCCATAGGATCCAACACCAAAAGTAAAACAAAGCAATGTGCTAAAGGCAGTCCAGTGTAGCAAGGAGTGCACTAATCTATACATTGGGCAGACAAAACAATTGCTCACCAAGTGAGGAGGGTGAATTCTTCAGGGCAAGACTCAGCTGTCTTTCTACACCTAAAAGACAAGGGAGACTCCTTTGAAGATAACAATGTCCAAATCTTGGATAAAGAAGACCTCTGGGTTGAAAGAGGTGTGGAAGAGGTAATTCATGTCAAGGTGGAGAAACCATCCCTGAATAGGTACATCTGTACGGCAGCAGTTTCAGAACACTTCATACATCCATTTTTACAACTCTCACAAGTAACACCTGTTTCTAGGAGTTGCATGATACCTTGGTAATCCTATCACAGTAACCCCACACCCACAAACACCTTTGTGAGTTTCAGATGTCACCTCTCTGAAGAGTTACAACGTGCCAATGTGATTGGATTACTGGAAGAGTTTATACGCTGAGGACTTTCCACACCAGTCAGTTGAACTGAAGAAGCTGCTCGGATGAGTAGTGAAACGTCTTCAATGATTACTCAGCAAGTACAGTTGAATTACTTATGACTTATTACTTAGAATATGTATATGCTGACACAAGTTAGTTATTGTGCCTTTTGGATCAGGAGACATACCTTGGCTTGAACTGTGTATTTGCTATAATATACAGACTTTTTGTTTGTGTGTGTGCTGTATATAGTTTAGCAGAAACAGATGAATAATCCAGGATTCCATTTAGAATTTGGCAAACTGTGCAAAAGTGTAGTTTTGCTTTTCATTTTTCTCAAATATGATTATGCAGATTATGCTTCTTATGTGTTTGCACATAACTGGGTATGACCAAGATAAAATGGAACACTTATTGAAATGCCCCATTATTTCAATCAGGCATGTTATGTGCTTCTGGACTCACAGTCATTAAAAATGGCCTGGTTTGTTATATGGGCAAATAGAACTAATATTTGTGCACATACTTTATCTAGTTTCTATCTTTAAGTATCTGACAGCCCACATTATACTACTATACTGCTATACTGTATGTGGCTTTGGCAAATGTGAAATATATATATATATATATATATATATATATATATATATATATATATATATATATATATATATATATATATATATGTGTGTGTGTGTAAATATTAATTTGTTTTAGCAAATCAGCCAAAATAACAACAAGAAGAATATCTCATTCTCTAGATTACTGCTGTTTCTTCATCAGTGCAAAGTATGACCAGCTTTAAAACAGAGTGAAGCTGTTTCTGCCAGAGCTCAGTCTCTTCTTGCTTTCTCAAAGAGAAGTCTATGGCATGCCGTGTGCAGCTGACATGGAACCAGAGTCCCTTATTACAATAATGGGGGAGGACATATAAAACAGTTTAAAAGCTTGGCAGATGGCAGGCTTAGAATGAACATGTTTGTTGGCAGGAGATTGTGGGCAACGTTTACTTATTTGACAGGTTTTTACAAGTGCCATTGTCTTTTTTTTGGGCAACTGATTTTCCTAAGACCAAGAGAAAAGAAGTAAAACCCCCCTTACCTTCCACACCCCAAACCAATTAGGAATTAAACAAGTGCTTTACGCAATAATTCGATAGGTTAAATATTAAATATGGTACCAGTGATTACTGGGTTAAAAAGGTGATATCTATGTGCTTAAATCATTAATTAATTGCTTGTAAAAACATTAGAAGGGCTGAGTGCTAGTACGTTCTATAAGACAATTCTTAAATTAGAATTATATAAAACACGATTCGAACACCATTAAGGAAATACTTTTAAAGTGCTAGTGCACTTAACGAATTATTGCAACGTTTTTTTTTGAGGAAAAATTTTGATTCGTACGTTTCAAATTCGATTGAAAATGGACCTATTCGGCCAAAAAAAACCTTTGTTTTAATTTTGACTGGTCTTTTTGAATTCGAATTTCAAGTTTTTAAAATTCGTAATTCGACCCTTGATAAATCTGCCCAATAGAGAAAAGATTGGGTAGGTTCAGTAGCTATTATTGCTGCCTTGCAGCACTGGTTAGATTAATTTCCAGCCAGATCACAATCTGCAAGGAATTTCTATGTTCACCCAATTTCTGCATTAAATTCCTCTGGGGGACTATGGATTCCATCCATCTACAAAAACATCAACACTTTACAGGCAGGTTAATTGGTTCCTGGCAAAATAGACCATAGTGTGTGTGAATGTGATAGGAACCTTAGATTGTAAACTCCACTGGGGCAGGGACTAATGTAAACAATAACAGTAATAATAATCTGTGTTAAATCACTGCAGAACATGCTAGCACTATAAATAAAGTATAATTCTAATACTGCATATTATATAGACAAATCAAGAATATCAAACTGAAACAAGGATGACCAAACTGCAGAAGGTACAGTTGTTAAATATTCTGGATTTATCGATTTAACAAAATGCCCTAGAAAACAATGTAAAATTGCTAGGAATATGTAGACTATAGTAACAGCGAATGGTGTAATTTTGTTGTCAGATATTTTATGAAAGATAAGGTCACCTAATCAAGTTTATAACAGTAGTAGGTTATTAAAGGAATTATATTTAATAAATAATGGAAAATAATATTGAATTGTTTTTTTTTTTTACTTTTTTTAATCATACAGTATCTCAAATCTAAATCCATATTCTGACTTTTTGTAAATATTTTTTTTTACATGTTATAATGTTGCAGCTTTTTAAAAGACAATCAAACACCTAATTTGTGTTTATTGAAGCAAATAGTCTAATATGGAAATATGCACTACAAAATAATTTTGTCATGGCTTTGTTAGATATATTATTTCTATGAATAACCATGGCTTGCCTTCCCCTCCCTGAATATTTGTGCACTGACAGGTACGGGATAAGCCCATCAGTGAACACTAAGGGGCACATTTCGCAGCAAATGCTAGAGAACTTTCACACTGTTTTGCCAGGCAAATTTTGAATGAATGATCTTTAAACCGCAAATTTATCAAAGTGTAAACTTTCCAATACGTTAACCTTTTTGCCAAGGTCTACTTTGCCAGGTTCTACCTGGTGAATTATTAAAGGAATTGTTCAGTGTAAAAATAAAAACTGGGTAAATAAATAGGCTGTGCAAAATAAAAAATGTTTCTAATATAGTTAGTTAGCTAAAAGTGTAATGTATAAAGGCTGGAGTGACTGAATGTCTAACATAATAGCCAGAACCGAACGTCCTGTTTTTTAGCTCTTGTGGTTTCCACTTATTAGTTATTAGGCAGAGATATCAGTTATTAGGCACATGGGTCATAATGGTTTGCTTTTGAATCTGAGCTGCATGCTAAGGATCAATTGCCAACTCATTTATGTCCCATGTGCTCCCCATTAAAGTCACTGACTAACTTAGAGTTAGAGAGCTGAAAAGCAGGAAGTAGTGTTCTGGCTATTATGTTAGACATCCTGTCACTCCAGCATTTATAGATTACATTTTTGGCTAACTAACTATATTGGAAACATTTTGCACAGCCTATCTATATACCCAGTATATAGTATAAGATGAAGCTACTTCCTCAACACTATTATGTCAGTGACATCATATCCTGTATTCAAAAAAGTAAAAAAAATAAATAAATGCATTTTTTCATATATTAATGTGGAATTATGTTTAAAAGTTGTAACTGTTAAATATGTTATTTACACTTTTCTAACCATTTGAAGCTCAGGCCACATTTGTCTCTCTTTTGTCTTTATTTTGCTTCCTTTGATATTTTTAATAATAAGTGGCCACTTCCAGCAATTTCACCAATATGACTAATAAAGTCATACATATGACCTATATGTCTCTGCCATGTTTAAATTGACGTAAGCATAAGTATGTTAACGAAGTTTCGCTAGGAAGAAAGTAATGCCTGAGAAAATTTGCTAAGAAACTTTCGCACTGATGAATTTTCACTAGAAAACACACACGAGCGTTCACTTGCTGAGACAAATTTTTGAATTTTGACTTATACGCAGGCCCGGATTTGCGGCAAGGCCACATAGGCCCAGACCTAGGGCAACATCAATTAAGGGGCACACTAGGCCCAGCCGCACCGAGCGGCTTGTGCTCCGAAACCAAGCAAGAGGATGTGCATGCGTGCTATCTTGAGAGAAGGAAGGAGTGACTGAGGATGCCGGGCTCTGAGCGCATGCACATGCACGCTATCTTTAGAGAGGGAGGGGGTGACGGAGAATGCCGGCCTCTGGGCACTCTCAGGGCAAATCCGGCTCTGCTTATATGTGTAGTCGTAGTGAAATGATGTCTGACATAGTTGTGCAAAGTATAGCAAACATTTCCAGAGCAAAAATTCGACCTAAGTAAATTTGCCCCATAGAGAGGAGTGGAAACTGTAAATTATGTATTTCCATGTAGAGTGTATTTAGACATTGCAAAGCAGAAGATCTGCTTTTCTTTGCTGAAAGAGAAAATGATCCATCTGCCATTAGCCTTAAAGTTACGGAGTCTAAAGATAGTACATTTTACTTTAAAAAAGCACACAAATTGGTTAGATTTCTGGGTAGAAAACCTGTTTCTATCATATACATTGCCTTAGACAAATGCACCACCTAATGCTGCAGTGACTTGAGTAGATTAACTGCTCATTGAGGTGTAACAGTGATCACTTTATACAAATTAAATACATTAAAAACAGAACAAACCACCATATAAAGATTTACTTAATGTTATTGATGAGATGTATTCTTAGATCTGTATTCATCAGTCAGATAATCTGTTTGGACTGTTCCCTGTTCAAACAATATATTCTAGTGATCCTCAACCAGTAGCTTGCGAGCAACATGTTGTAATCCAACCCCTTCGATGTTGCTCCTAGTGGCCTCAAAGCAGGAGCTTATTTTTGAATTCCAGGCTTGGAGGCAGTTTTTGGTTGTATAAAAACCAGGTGCCAAACAGAGCCTCAATGTAGGTTGACAATCCACATAGGGGCTACCAAATGACCAATCACAGCACTTATTTGGCACCCCAAGAACATTTTTCATGCTAGTGTTGCTCCCCAACTACTTTTACTTCTGAATGTTGCTCACGGGTTCAAAAGGTTGGGGATCCCTGATATATTCCTTACTTTCTGCTTTCTTTAACATTTTTGTCCTGTTTCCTCTTTTATTATCTTAATAATGTGTGTTCTTTTTACTAAAACATACTTCTTTGTATAAAGCTTTCTTTTCTTGCTGTATTAATGGATTGCCACCCTCTTTCCAATTTCCTGCCCCTTCTATATTTATATCCAGCATTTTCTGCTGGCTTTATTCTTCCTCTTCTTTAGCAAGGATGCTCATATGCCTTACTTTCCAATTTTCTTTCCTTTATTTTTTTTCTTTTGTTTTCTCCTTCTTCCTCCTAAGAAATGCAATTAACTTTTTTCTCTTTTTCTTTATTTCAACATAATTTTCACATATGTCAGAATGCTCATATGCCTTACTTTCCATTTTTCTTTTTATTCTTTTGTTTTTTTCTTTTCCCCTTAATAAATGCAAATCTTTTTCTCTTTTTCTTTATACAGTATCAGCATAATTTTCACATATGTCAATTGCCTCTGAATTCTTACTTTTATTACAAAGTTCCTTGTCTTTTTTTCTTGCTTAGATACTTAGAATTCTGGCCATTTGGCTCTTCCTACATTTCTTGTACTTCTATGTTATTGGAAATCTTCTGCTCTGTTTTCTGATTTTGACCCCTGTTTGGTTTATTATTGCCATAATATAATATCTGCCTCACACTTTGCTAAAACATAGAATTGTGTTAGCTCAATAAAAAGTTCTTCGTAATACTGTCACCATCCAACCCATCCTTTTCTCTGCTTATCCCCACCCCAGTAACAGAGTGCTGCACAGTGGCAGTTCCATTTATAATACCCACAGAACTCACAGCATTACGGCATATATACCCCCAGAATTCATAGCAGTATGGCGTAGTGGCAATTACATGTACAATTAGCCCCAGAAGTCATAATACAATGGCTTGTAGCAGGATGGCACCGTTATTTTACATGATATGGCTTTGACAGGAAAGTTCACCAGTAGTCAGAACAATCATCCAGCTATGAATAATACAAAAGCAGAGGCACTGACTGACCATATGCAGAGCCATTTTAAGGCCTTGGTGGGCAGATAATCCCCTGGCGCGCGTAGCGCGTCAACATTTTTGTGAAGCTATGCACACCTTTCAAGCACACCTCCTAAATACCACAACCATTTAAAAAAAAACATAACTAAGTCATGCCAGCATTAAATGGATAATCAGAATATTAACCACAGATCAGTGTACTACATTTACTACAACAAATGGATAATTAGAATATTAACCCTAGCTGTTTCAGTATAATCACTGTAGAAATGGCCAATGAGCACTCCATTGATCCCAGACAAGCAAGTAAGATCACTTAAACAGGGACAATGAACAGAACAATTTGCAGTAAGGCAAGAGACAAGAGAGAAGCAATTCTGAGAAAACAAAAATCTGATTAAGAAGTGAACCTGTGAAAGTGGAGCTCCCTGTTCATTAAAGAGGCTGTTCACCTTTAAGTTAACTTTTAGTTTTTATAGAATGACCAATTCTAAGGGGCAGATTTATCAAAGGTTCGAAGTTCAAAAAAATGTCGAACTTCGAATTCAAAAAGACCAACTGAATGTTGGTCGAAGTTTTTTGAGGTTGAAGTGGGCCTACTTTGAATCATACGATTCGAAGTAGTGCTACTTCGATCTATTTCAAATCTAAGTTTTTTTTACTTTGACCTTCGATCTCCCAAACTCACCCAATTGCCCCCATACAGGTTCTAGGAGGTCCCCCATAGGCTAAAACAGCACTTCGGCAGCTTT
Organism: Xenopus petersii; assembly: GCA_038501925.1. Classification (NCBI taxonomy): domain Eukaryota; kingdom Metazoa; phylum Chordata; class Amphibia; order Anura; family Pipidae; genus Xenopus; species Xenopus petersii. The sequence continues at coordinate 46,017,835 of CM076683.1, read as the reverse complement.
TAGGTGGCAAATGGTTGAAGTTGAAGTTTTTAAGAGACAATACCTCAAAAAAATTCAACTTTGAATTCCGAAGTATGACTATTCCCTAGTCAAAGTACACAAAAAATAGCTTGAAATTCGAAGTTTTTCACTTTGAAACTTCACCGCGACCTTTGATAAATCTGCCCCTAAGTGTTCATTATTTATTTTTTATCGTTTTTTAATTATTTGCCTTTTTCTTATGACTCTTTTCAGCTTTCAAATGGGGGGTCACTGACCCCATCTAAAAACAAATGCTCTGTAAAACTACACATGTATTGTCATTGGTACTTTGTTTTACTCATCTTTCTATTCAGCCCTCTTCTATTCATATCCCAGTCTCTTATCCAAATCAGTGCAAGGTTGCTAGGGTAATTTGGACTCTAGCAACCAGATTGCTTAAACTGCAAACTGGAGAGCTGCTGAATAAAAAGTCAAGGAAGAGGCAAATAATTATAAATAAATATAAATAAATATAATAATAATAACAACATAACAATTTATAAAATAATAAATAATGGAGACCATTTGATAAGTTGCTTAGAACTGGCCATTCTATAACTACAACAATTCTATAACATTCTATATATACTAAAAGAAAAGTTAACCAGGGTACTGGTACTCCAATCAGATCACACAAGAAGCAGCAGGGACTGTCACCTGCAGTAGATACTGCTATCCAATGTGCATGATGCACAGTTAAAGGAAATGAGGGCTGAATTTACGAGCACAATATACACTTTGAGGGACAGCAGGTAGTGGCATCTAATGCACATTATGCAGAGCAAGGCAGTGGAGGCTTTGAACATAAGCACATTATAAACAGCGAGGGCATTGGCTCAGGCACCCAGGAATACTATATACAGTTAATGGCAGTTGGTTCTAGAACCCCCAAGCACATTGCTTACAGGGAGAGACAGTGGGTATTAGCATCAACAGCACATTATATAGGCAGAAGGTACTGGAACCCCAGACACTACCTAACTCCCCCTACCAACAAGAATCATTTCTGAAATTGGACACCTCTGTTACAAGGAAAACAGAATAATACTAACTTAACGTATAATTCTTTACCAAGTAATGCACATTTCAAAAGTATAAGTAATAACCTCCGCTGTATGCTGGCAAATGCACGGAGTTTGTCAGGTAAAATGGGAGACCTAGAATTAATTGCATGCTCTAAAAATTATGATATAATTGGTATCACTGAGACCTGGTGGGATGAAACATGTGACTGGATTGTGAATTTAAATGGTTACACCCTTTTTAGGAGGGATAGAGGGATTAAAAAGGGTGGAGGAGTGTGTTTGTATGTAAAGCCTGAATTAAAGCCATGCACTAAAGAAATAAAAATAGCTGGCACTGGTGAGGGTGTAGAATCACTCTGGGTAGAGATTTCGACTGGGCAAAAGGTATCAAAAAGAATTATCATTGGTGTATGCTATAAACCACCTCGTATAAGTGTCGAGTATGAAGCCGAGCTACTCTTGCAGATACAAGCGGCTTCACAGCTGGGTCAAGTTGTTGCTATGGGTGACTTCAATTATCCAGACATTGACTGGGGTAATGGGGTTGCTAAGACAGAAAAAGCTAGTAGGTTTGTAAATATGCTGAATGACAACTTTTTATTCCAGCTCGTTCAAGAACCTACTAGGAATAACTCTCTTTTGGACCTTGTAATAACTAACAATACTGAACTCATCTCTAACATTTGTGTGGGTGAGCATTTAGGGAATAGTGATCATAACATGGTCTCCTTTGAGATTCTGTTGCAGAAGCAATTCTATAAGGGAGTAACTAAAACACTAAATTTCAGACGTGCAAACTTTGACAGTATAAGGGCATCTCTGCAACATATTAAGTGGGAAATGCTTTTCACAGGGTTAAACACAGAACAAAAATGGGAAGTCTTTAAAATGCTGCTTAATAAATATACTTGTCAGTATATTCCACTTGTAAGCAAGGAACGTTGTTGCAAAGCAAAACCTTTTTGGTTCAATAGAAGCGTTGGTGTTGAGGTGGGTAAGAAAAGACGTGCTTTTAAAACTTTCAAGTTAGCTGGTACAGCCGAATCATTTATAAGGTACAAGGAGGCCAATAAATCATGCAAAGAAGCTATAAGGCAAGCTAAAATTGCTATAGAAAAGGATATTGCAGTAAGCAGTAAAAAAAATCCAAAATTATTTTTTAAATATGTTAATAGTAAAAAAATGAAGCAGGAAGGGGTGGGTCCCTTACTATCAGAGGGGGGTCAGCTGGTTGATGAAAACAAATTAAAAGCGCAGATTCTGAATTCATATTTTTCATCTGTCTACACAAATGAGGAATCAGTAAGTGAAGGTTTCCTTCTTAACAGTCCCAATTCTAGTAATACAACTAATGATGCATGGTTCACACATGATGAAATTCAAAAGAGACTAGAACATGTTAAGATTAACAAAGGTCCAGGGCCAGATGGTATTCATCCAAGGGTAATTAGCGAGCTTAGCTCTGTGATTGCCAAACCTCTTTACTTAATTTTTCAGGATTCATTGAGATCTGGCATAGTGCCGAGAGACTGGCGAATTGCTAATGTGGTGCCTCTATTCAAAAAAGGATCCCGTTCTCAGCCTCAAAACTATAGGCCAGTTAGTCTGACGTCAGTGGTAGGAAAGCTTTTCGAAGGGTTAATAAAGGATAAGATACTGGACTTCATAGCAAATCATAATACTATGAGTTTGTGCCAGCATGGTTTTATGCGTAATAGATCTTGCCAGACTAACTTAATTTCTTTTTATGAGAATGTAAGTAGACACCTCGATTCTGGGATGGCAGTGGATGTGATTTACTTAGATTTTGCTAAAGCATTTGATACAGTGCCACACAAAAGGTTACTGGTTAAATTAAGGAATGTTGGCCTGGAACATAGTATTTGTACTTGGATAGAGAACTGGCTAAAAGATAGACTACAAAGAGTGGTGGTAAATGGAACATTTTCTAATTGGACCAATGTTGTTAGTGGAGTACCGCAGGGCTCTGTACTAGGTCCCTTGCTTTTCAACTTGTTTATTAATGACCTGGAGGTGGGCATTGAAAGTACTGTTTCTATTTTTGCAGATGATACTAAATTGTGCAGAACTATAGGTTCCATGCAGGATGCTGCCACTTTGCAGAGTGATTTGTCTAAACTGGAAAACTGGGCAGAAAACTGGAAAATGAGGTTCAATGTTGATAAATGCAAGGTTATGCACTTTGGCAAAAATAATATAAATGTAAGTTATACACTAAATGGCAGTGTATTGGGAGTTTCCTTAAATGAGAAGGATCTAGGGGTCTTTGTAGATAACACGTTGTCTAATTCTGGGCAGTGTCATTCTGTGGCTACTAAAGCAAATAAAGTTCTGTCTTGCATAAAAAAGGGCATTAACTCAAGGGATGAAAACATAATTATGCCTCTTTATAGGTCCTTGGTAAGGCCTCATCTGGAGTATGCAGTGCAGTTTTGGAATCCAGTCCTTAAGAGGGATATAAATGAGCTGGAGAGAGTGCAGAGACGTGCAACTAAATTGGTTAGAGGGACGGAAGACTTAAATTATGAGGGTAGACTGTCAAGGTTGGGGTTGTTTTCTCTGGAAAAAAGGCGCTTGCGAGGGGACATGATTACACTTTACAAGTACATTAGAGGACATTATAGACAAATGGCAGGGGACCTTTTTACCCATAAAGTGGATCACCGTACCAGAGGCCACCCGTTTAGACTAGAAGAAAAGAACTTTCATTTGAAGCAACGTAGGGGGTTCTTCACAGTCAGGACAGTGAGGTTGTGGAATGCACTGCCGGGTGATGTTGTGATGGCTGATTCAGTTAATGCCTTTAAGAATGGCTTGGATGATTTTTTGGACAGACATAATATCAAAGGCTATTGTGATACTAAGCTCTATAGTTAGTATGGGTATATAGAATTTAATTAAAAGTAGAGGGGTGTATGTATGGATGCTGGGTTTTCATTTGGAGGGGTTGAACTTGATGGACTTTGTCTTTTTTCAACCCAATTTAACTATGTAACTATGTAACTATGTAACCTGAAGCTCTGTCTAACCTGTTACCTGTATGAGGTTAAGAGGTACAAGTGATTGCATATCATGAGGTGAAAAATATTTTCCTCATGCAGGTTAGGTCATATTGTTGAATATAATTGTACAGTTATACCCAGTCCTGGAATGGAATCCATAACAAGTATACAAAGGCCCAAACAGTACCCACCAGCCCACTAAATAGTGACTGTCTATGGAACCCTACAGCAGCCCCTCTGGCATTTGCCTGAACCCACAGATTGCCAGTCTGGGCTTTTAAGTTCTTCACCACCAGTCCTTAAAAATCATGCTGCACCAGCAATTGGGAACACATCTAGGCCCACAATGAAATCAGTCATCATAAATATATATGAATGGAGCTCACCTTCTGTTATTCAGTTGCCTTTCCTGCATTCTATTCACTTTTCTTCTATGTGCCTGTTTTAACACTTTCCTTTTATTAGCCTTTTAGATCTCTTTCTGCTCTCTTTTATTTTTCCATTTCTATCCTGCACACCCTTTCTCTTCTGCAAGCCTATTTTCCTTTCTTGGTATTTTCTTTTTTATTTTATACCTCATTACTTTTCTATATGCACCTCCCTCTCTTCCTATTCCACAATTTTTTCTGTCCTGCTACTTACATGGCATTCTCTCCTATCTGTCCTATGCTCTCCTTATTCTCCTAGAGTCTTCATAATTCCACCCCAAATGTTAGTTTCTCTTTCTTCGTCTAAAAATCTAGTTTGGGAGTTTAAAGGAGTTTTTAGAAACTCCCATAAACTCGAAATTCGAACCTTGATAAATATGCCCCTTAAGTCTATATCCTTTTACACCAAAAATTCTAGCATATTTTGAAAGCTTAGGTTGTCCTGAAAAAAACAATATATTGTTTTCCTGGGTAAACTAAAAGACCCTCCCAGGAATGGCACTTAAAATGAAGTGCAAAATGTTCAAAAATGGTCTGGCAATAAAAGCACCAAATCAGCCAAATTGGCTGGAAATGAAAGGGTTAAACTTTCCAAAATAAGTATCATAACAGATCCTTATCGATTTCTCCTGTGTTTTATCAAAATTTCAATATCAGTCTACTGCCCAAGATGACTAAATTAGATTCTGAGAGTAAAACCAGATCCTTTAAATGAAACCTGGATTATCTCCAGAATTTCCCCAGGATGATATGTTTTGTATAAAACCTTATGTTATTTATTCTTTATCAGGTATAATATCCATCATCTGCAAACCCATTATCCAGTAAGCATCAAATTGCAGACTGTTATGTCTCATAGACTCCATTTTAATCAAATAATTCAAAATTTTAAAACATTTATATTCTTTCTCTGTAAAAATGAAACAGTGCCTTGTGCTTCATATCAACTAAAATATAATTAATCCTCACTGGTGTTTTGGTGGAAAAAAAATCCTATTGGATCTACTTAATGTTAGATAGATTTTTTAGTAGTCTTAAGATATGTAGATCCAAATTGCAGGAAAACCCCAGGTCCCAAGCATTCTGGATAACAGGTCGCATTTCTGTACTACAGGTATGGGAACCATTATCCAAAAACCTGTTATCCAGAAATCTCAGAATTATGGAAAGACCATTTCCCAAAGATTTGGAGTTTATCCAAATAATCTAAAATTATTTCCTTTTTTCTGTAATATTAAAGGAGAAGGAAAAGCGCTCTTTATTTGGGGGTGGCAAAATGTATGCACCAAAGCAATTGTATATACTTACCTCACACCCCAGGCCCGTGCTCCAATCAGAAGAAAACTGCACCAGTCCGGGGGTTCTTCCAGTGAGCACCACTGAGCGATCGACTTCTGGCTTCTTGTTTCTCTGCTCGTGTGTGCCTGCACTGTAGCGGGAAAAGCCAAACAAAATAGTCGGCTATTTTGTTCCACTGTGCATGCATCTGGCCTGGGAAATTTGAAAAAAGAAGAAGAAGGAAGTTCCGTGGTGCTCGCTGGAAGAACCAATGGACCGGTGCAGTTTTCTCCTAATAGGAGCCCCGGACCATGGTGTGGGGTAAATATATAATCACTTGGGGGTGCCTATCTTAGGGGTGCCTAAATATGCATTTTCAAAAAAAAAACCCTATCCCCCACCCCACATAGAACCCCCCTCCTCCCCTCCCAGCATAGCTGCCCCCCGGGGAAATGCCCCTAACTTTATAAATACCCCTCAACGCAATTCTCCTTTAAAACAATACCTTGTACTTGATCCAAACTAAGATATAATTAATCTTTATTGGAGGCAAAACCAACCTCTTGGGTTTATTTAATAGTTTCCTGATTTTCTAGTAGATTTATGGTATGAAGATCCAAATTATGGAGTCATGTATGACTCCCAGCCTTATAGCAGAAGCACATTTGCTGTAGCCAATATGGAAATTGCTGTGTTAAGAAAGCTTGTGCCCATTAGTTGCTTCCTTGGCTAACAGAGTGAACTTACTGCACCACAAGCCTAATCAAACAAATACTTTCAATGTTGACTACAGGGGGTTACCATCTTGTAACTTTGTTAAACATCTTTGCAAGACTAAGATTGTGCACATGCTCAGTGTGGTCTGGGCTGCTTAGGGATCATCATAAACAAAGCTTCTTGAGTTCTACATGGCTGGAAAGTAAGGCGGGGGCTCCCCCTGCTGTTCATAAGTATGATTGTTTCCCTGCTCAGCAGTTAGGGACCATCTGACAATTCCTATCCACAGCAGTAAATGAAGGGAGAATTTCACTGCATACAATCAGGTTTCTTATAAAAACGGTACACATTTTTTTAATTAAAGTATATTGGAGATAGGTTTCTTTTTCATTAAAGAAAGTAAAAATAAGATTATATTTTTTTGTCTTTACATGTCCTTTAAAGGGGTACTAAAAAAAAAAAAGTAATATACGCTTCAGCATACTGAAATAAGAAATTTTGTAAATACAATCAATTCAATATTCTGTATCATTTCTGAAACAATCAAGTTTATGTTGACTATCCCTCTCTCAGCATCTGTTTCTCTTCATTTTGTTTTCTTGCAGCAGCTGGGTGTCAGATATTCACCGACAGTTACATCCAATATATCTTATGGAGGGGGGGGCTTCCTTTCCTAGCAGATGCATTAGAGCTCATTCAAATAACTGATTCCAGTACAAACAAAGTCAAACAAAATAACTGCCTTTTGCACAAATCTTGCATGTAGAGAGACACAGGGGCCCATTTACTTAGCTCGAGTGAAGGAATAGAGGAAAAAAAACTTTGAATTTCAAATTTTTTTTTGGCTACTTCGACTATCGAATGGGCTACTTCAACCGTCGACTTCGATTCGAACTAAAAATCGTTTGACTATTCGACCATTCGATCAAAAGTCAAAGTACTGTCTCTTTAAGAAAAAACTTCGACCCCTTAGTTTGCCACCTAAAAGCTACCGAAGTCAATGTTAGCCTATGGAGAAGGTCCCCATAGGCTTTGGTAGCTTTTTTTGGTTGAAGAAAAATCGTTCGATCGATGGATTAAAATCCTTTGAAACGATCGTTTGATCGAACGAATAGCGCTAAATCCTTCGACTTCGATATTGGAAGTCGAAGGATTTAACTTCGACAGTCGAATATCGAGCGTTAATTAACCTTCGATATTCGACCCTAAGTAAATCTGCCCCATAATGTCTGTTGATTTCAATAGAGTGAGCTATAATAAATCTTCTAGGCAAAAGGAGCCCCCTATAAGATATATTGGCTCTAACTGTCAATGAATATCTGACACCCAACTGCTGCATGAAGACAGAAGAGAAACAGATACTGAGAGAGGAATAGTGAAGACAAACTTGATTATTTCAGAAACAGTACAGAATATTTAATTGATTGTATTTAGAAAGGTTCTCATTTCAGTATGCATGAAGAGCCCGTTTGTCACGGCCGGCACCCAATACCAGAACAAATGCCAAAGACCCTGGTCTCGGCTCGGCTTCACCAGTAGTGTGACCACCTTTGGGCTTCGGGAGGAGCCCTCAGCTTAATTGGGTGCCACCTGGACTTAACGAGGGGTACAAGGCGAGGAGTTCTGGCTGGCAAAGGGGCACCACTGGATAGCAAGAGTCTTTGGGCAGAAGGTCAAGGACAAGGTGTCAGGTGGAAACAGAACAGACCGGATCAGGACAGGCAGATAACAGAATCATCAGGCAGGCAAAGGGTCTAAACCAGATAATCAGACAGACTGGATAAGGCAGAAGGATAGTCAGACAGGCTGGGTCGAGGCAGGCGGATATCAGAATCGTCAGGCAGGCAAGGGTCAAACCGGGTTGTCAATCAAGGGGTTAAGCAGGAGAGTTGTCGTAGGCAGGCTAAGGTCAGGATACAGAGTTCAGAGTAGACAGGATACAGGCAGGGTCAAACACGGATAATCAGTCAGGATAGCAAATTCAGGAACAGGTAGCAAAAAGCTCAGGAAACCACAGGATATGACCCTATAACAGGCACCGGCTACAGGTCTGAATGGGCCTTAAATAGGGATCCAATTGGCGCCAAAACGTGCGCAATTTCACGCCGTTGAGCGCTGGCGCAATCATGCCAACGCGCCTGTGCCTTTAAGAGGCGCGCAGACGCACCGCACGCGCCCTAGTAATCCAAGATGGCGCCGGCAAGGGCAGGATAGGAGCGGCACAGCGGGCGTCCATGCCAAGGACGTGGCGTGGACCCCGCTGCCCACCAGACCACCAGGATAAGTTTCTTACACCGTTTTTCTCAAATATCTGTTTTTTGTGTGTCAAAATTACTTGAAACTGATTTTATTTTTTTACTTTTTAAACTTTTGTATTTAGAGATCATATCATCCAATTATCAGCAAAGGTGTGCCCACCTTTTCTTCTTAATTTATATAGTGACAACATATTCAGCAGTGCTTTACTAAGATCATGCATTTTTTCACTTGGTTCCCTGCCCCAGTGGTCCTTACAAGCTAAGGTCCCTTTCACATTAGCACACACTATGATCAATTTTATTAGGAGCCAGTTAACTCTTAATACAGCTTTCCATCATGTCCAGTTCATTTAGAAGCTGTCCATCATGTCCTGTTCATTTAGAAGCTGTCCGTCATATGTTTTATTTTAGTATTATTTTTCCTTTCCCAAAGCAAACATTTGGGGGAAAATGAAAATCTGTGTGCACGTATGTCAAATGCCTTTACTGACAAAAAGGCTGGCTAAGTAGAATTGAAGTTTGCTGCCACATGGGTCTGAAACACATTACATTTTAATGTATTGTAGTATTCCTAGCTGAGGGATGATTAAAGAGCTAGTGAAAGCAGAAGCTACATTTTTATACTACATTGACTTTTATCAGGCTGCATCCTGGGACTTGTATTTGAAATCTTATTCATAAGGGTTATAGTTTAAAGTGAGGAAATTCTCTAAGCTGTTTGTAGTCTGAATTCCTCAGGCATTATTGTTTCCATCTGCAAATACCAGCTAAATAATGTTTGTATATCACAGAAAATCTATCATACTCGATAACTGGATAGCGAGTCCTAGCATGTCAATTAGAGGACAATACACTACCAAAATGATACCTATTTGTGACATTTTCAGGCTTTGTGTGAGTGTAGTAGTGTGGTTGTTTTATGAGTTTTTAGTGTGGTTGTCTTGATGACCCAGTTGTTTACACTGAACTTGTTGGGAACAAAGTATAATAGTCCCCACTTTGGTTGACTGATTGTATTTAATGCCCAGCATAGGAAAATGTGTTTATTATGAGATAATGTTATGTAAATTATCTTCAATCTATGCTGTGTTTTGGCAAATGAAAGATCATTAAGCTTAGTTCTGGTCTCAGATAGCTGTTGTTGGATTTCAGGGATAGGTTGAGTCAGAAATTGATGTTCCAACTGCCGAAGCTGCTGCTCTAAGTGGAGTTGCTGATTAGTTCCCTGGGATTTATAGGCTTTGGCTAAGAAAATTAATTCACCCCGAATGACCGCTTTATGTGCCAGCCATAGGTTTTGGGGGTCCATATCAGGATGTGTGTTTTCTTGGAAGTATTGTCTAATTGTATCTTCTATCTTTTGTTTAAATTCTGCCTTATTCAGCAATGATTCGTTAAGTCTCCAGGAACTAATGCATTGTTTATTATAGGATGGCCAGAGCTCCACACACACAGGGGCATGATCTGACCAGGTTCTCAGGCCTATCCAGGATTTGGAAATTTGTGCTGTGGTTTGGGGATCTGCTAGTATAAGATCTATTCGCGTATGGGTGGTATGCCTAGGGGAAAAATAGGTAAATTCCCTGTCTCCCGGGTTCTTAGCTCTCCAAATATCTATAAGGGCATGATAATGTAGGGTTTCTCTAAACTTCCTCGCTTGGGCATCTGAAGACAGGGGAGTCGAGAGTGTGGCAGTTCTAAGGACATCCATAGTGGGGTCTGGCGTTGTATTGAAATCCCCAGCTACTATACACCTGCCCTTCTTGTGGCAAGCCAATTTCGTTAGAGTGGCTGATAAAAATTGGTTTTGGTGGTCATTCGGGGCATAAATGTTAATTAACGTCAAATCCGTGTTACCCAGTGTACACTGTAATAGCAGGTAACCACCTTAGACACCTGTGATGGCACTTTAGCGCTTATGAGGATAGATACTCCCTTGGTTTTATTGGGCGAATAGGCATGAAAGCTATGGGGAAATTTCTTATTGAGAAAAGATGGTGGTTTGAGTATGCAAAAATGAGTTTCTTGATAAAATAGTACATCAGCTTTCACGTGGAAGGCATCGTGCAATGCCTGATTACGTTTGTGAGGGGAGTTCAATCCTCTGGCATTTAAAGAATAGAAGCGCACCATTGTGAGTGTCGAGGTAGCCGCCTACGACCCCGGGTAATAACAAACAGCAAAGAACATGTGCAGTTTACAAACACATTGTGATAAAACTCGAGTGATAGCTGAAAAAAACAAATTAAACTAGATTGAAACTTCAAATAACCATGACAATAGAAAAGACCTTTGTCGAACTGTTGTTGGTTGTAGGTGGTATCCATAGGAGGGACCACAGAAAGTGACTCCTCGATCTTTGTCGTTGGAGTCATGGGGGTGGCTAACGTAGAATGAAAAACAGGGTAATGTAACCAAGAGTTCTCCTATGGAGAACCCATTGCAGGGTTGTGTTACCAGAAATCGTTGACGACTTGACAGGACTTCGATTTAAACTTGTATCAGCCATTAGGAACAGTGTTCCATATTTTAGAGACTTTGCTGGGTGTGGGGTGAGGCGAATCTCTTCTGGTGCGGCGTTGTTCCGCAGGTGGGATAGGGATGTTCCATCTAACCAGCGTCTTCTTTGCGTCATCGAGAGATGAAATTGTAGTTGGTGTCCCATTGCGGAGAATGATACGTTTCACCGGGTAACCCCAACGGTATGGAATATTATGTTGGTGGAGTAAAACTGTAATCTCCTGGAAAGCTTTGCGTTTCAAAAGCGTGGCTTTGGAAAGATCAGAGTAGATCTCTATCTGTTGATAAGTTGGCGGCCAATTCTCTTTTTGTCTAGCAGAGACCAATAATTTGTCCTTGGTTTGGAAAAACAGAAGTCTCACAATTACATCTCTGGGAGCCTTCTCTGGCCTGGGTTTGGGGATTCTGTGAATGCGGTCTATAGATAGCTCCAAAGCGTGCGCATCAGGCAGTATCGCCTTGAGTAGGCCAGTAAGGTAAGTCTCTAGGTCAGGAGCCTGGACTGCCTCCAGTACCCCTCTCAGTCGCAGGTTATTCCTACGCGATCTGTCTTTGAGGTCGTTTACCTTTTCACGGAGTGTGTCGGCTTCGGATTGTACTTTCGTGCAGGATTCCACAAGGTTGTTGTGGACCTCAGCAAACTCTCCCAACTTTTCCTCAATGTGGGCCGTACGTTCGCCGATATCATGGATTTCTCACCTGAGATCTGTCGCCAGTTGTTTTAGGTCTCCCTGGAGAGTTGTTCTCAGTTCTGTCAGCATTTCTTTTATTTGTTGCGCTGAAGCGGGAGCTGCACCGACCACCGAGGATGACATGGCCGTCTACGTAGGCGAAGGATCTCGCAACCACTGTTTCAAAATGGCGGGGGGTGAGTCCCGTAGAGGAGAACGTGTTCCCTGTGCAAAGTATGCGGTAACCTTTTTGGTCTCCTTTTTCGGATTCTTTTTCTGTCCCATGCCTCAGCGTCTCGACCACATGGGTTTTGCTCACCCCTGTGCTAATGTGCCTGTCGTAACTAGCAGGAGATGGTCTCGGTTAGTCGGAGCGCATTTAATCTGCGCCCATCTTGTGAGCTGTCAAGCTCCGCCCCCCGCCTGTTTTCTAACATTTTAATCTATATTTGATCTGAAAGGTACAAAAATAAAAGCAAAATATATCTGTGTGAAATTTACTGATAGATGTCCCCTTTAAAATCAATGAAGCTGAGGAGAAATTCTTAACTAAATGGTAATGTAAAAAGTTGTGTAATTTATCAATTTGTTCTGTTTAGTAATGTGTGTATTTGGCATTAGTTTAATAAAAAGCTCATAACAATACTGCCTTTGCCACCATCCAACCTATATAGAGCAGGCTGACTCTCGGAGCACCCCGGGAGGCAGTGGCTCTAATACGGGTGGTGGGGGAAGTACAAGGAAGGAAAGGCAGGTTCTAGTTATAGGGGATTCAATTATTAGAAAGGTGGATAGGGTAATCTGTCGCAAGGCCCCTACATGCCGAACAGTCTGCTGCTTGCCTGGTGCTAGGGTTCGGCATGTGGTGGAACGAGTGGACAGATTATTGGGAGGGGCTGGGGAAGACCCAGCGGTCTTGGTACACATAGGTACCAATGACAAAGTTAGAGGAGGTGGTGAAGTCCTCAAAAATGATTTTAAAAAACTAGGTTCAAAGCTGAGGGCAAGGACTTCCAAGGTAATTTTCTCAGAGATATTACCTGAGCCACGAGCAACGCTAAGGAGACAGCGGGAGCGTAGGGAGATTAATGCGTGGCTGAAAGATTGGTGTAGGGAGGAGGGTTTTGGGTTTTTGGAGAACTGGGCTGATTTTTCAGTCGGCTACAGGCTCTTTGCTAGGGATGGGCTGCACCTCAATGATGATGGGGCAGCTGTTTTGGGAGAGAAGATGGCTAGAGGGTTGGAGGAGATTTTAAACTAGGTGTGGGGGGGAGGGTTCAGTAAAAGATTCAGTGGTAGACAGGTTAGATGAGATAGTGGGCAAAGAAAGGGAAAATGGGGGAGGAGATTTGGCTGGGGATACTGTTAAGGAGAGGGAGGACCACATGTCATATGTTCAACATGGTGCCAGTATTAAATGTATGTTTACAAATGCAAGAAGTCTGGCTGGTAAAATGGGAGAGCTGGAGCTGCTGGTGATGGAAGGAAAATATGATGTGATTGGTGTGGCCGAAACATGGCTGAATGAGTCGCATGACTGGGCAGTAAATATCAGTGGCTATACTTTGTTTCGGAGGGACAGAGGCAATAGAAAAGGAGGAGGGGTATGTCTGTATGTTAGGCAGGATTTAAAAGCTCATATAAAGGAGGAGGTTATGTTAGAAAATGAGGGGGCAGAAGTCATATGGGTGGAGTTCTTCACCAATTGTAAAGAATCCAGCAAATTAATTGTAGGTGTATGCTATAGACCCCCTAATGTAAGTGAGGAGGAGGAGACAAAGCTCCTAATGCAAAAAAAGGCTACTAGTTTAGGTAAAGTAATGATAATGGGGGATTTTAATTACCCAGATATTGACTGGAGCAACGGTACTGCTAGATCAGTTAATGGGAACAAGTTTATAAACTTATTGCACGACAATTTTTTAGCACAGGTTGTAGAGGAGCCTACCAGAAAAAATGCTATTCTTGATTTAGTGATCTTAAATGACCCAGAACTTATAGCAAATGTGCAAGTCATTGAACCCCTGGGTAATAGTGACCATAAGGTTATATCTTTTAATGTCTGGTGCAAAAAACAAAAATATACTGGGGCAACAAAAACCATGAATTTTGCAAAAGCTAATTTTAGTGCTTTGAGGGCTGCCCTACAGAGCATTGATTGGGGCATTAGGTTTTCAGCTAAAAACACAGAGCAGAAATGGTTGTCCTTTAAAATGATATTAAATCATTACTGTTCTCAATTTATTCCCTTAAGGACTAAACGTAGAAGCTCTAAGAATCATCCTGTGTGGCTTAATACAGAAGTAAAGAAGTTAATGGGAAAGAAGAGAGAGGCATTTAAAAGCTACAAATCTGTAGGGACAGAAGCTGGATTTAATGAATATAAACACTGTAATAAATGTTGTAAATCAGCAATCCGGAAGGCTAAGAAAAGAAATGAAGAGTTAATTGCGGTGGAGGTGAAAACTAACCCTAAAAAGTTTTTTAAATATATTAATAGTAAAAAGATGCAGGTTGAGAGTGTTGCTCCATTAAATAATGGTACCAGTATGGTTGTAACAGATACAGATAAGGCAAATGTGTTAAATCAGTTCTTTTCTTCAGTGTATACAATAGAGGAGTCTGGGTTCACAGGCTCACTTAATAACTGCATGAATGGTTCAGCTCAATCTAGTCAGTGGCTGACTCAGGATATGATTCAAAAAGCTTTAATACAAATTAATGTAAACAAGGCTCCAGGGCCTGATGGCATACACCCCCGGGTTCTAAGAGAGCTTAGTTCAGTTTTAGACCAGCCCTTATTTCTGATTTTCTCAGATTCACTGTCATCTGGTATGGTGCCTATGGATTGGAGAAAAGCTGATGTTATTCCAATATTTAAAAAGGGATTACGATCTCAGCCTGGCAATTATAGGCCAGTAAGCTTGACATCTGTGGTGGGCAAATTATTTGAAGGCTTGTTAAGGGATCACATTCAAAATGTTGTCCTAATGAATGGCATTATGAGCAACAATCAGCATGGCTTTATGAAGGATAGGTCATGTCAGACGAATTTGATTGCATTTTATGATGTGGTAAGTAAGATTCTGGATAGTGGGGGGCAGTAGATGTGATCTATTTGGATTTCGCCAAAGCGTTTGATACTGTGCCCCACAAACGACTGCTTTCTAAACTAAGGTCTGTTGGGCTTAATGAAGTCGTTTGCACATGGATAGGAAACTGGCTACAGGATCGGGTACAGAGGGTAGTTGTTAATGGGACATTCTCTACTTGGAGTAAGGTTCTTAGTGGGGTCCCCCAGGGCTCAGTATTGGGTCCACTTTTATTTAATTTGTTCATTAATGACTTAGGGGAGGGTGTTGTAAGTAATGTATCAGTGTTTGCAGATGACACAAAATTATCCAGCCCAATTAATTCCATCCAGGATGTGGCATCCTTGCAACATGATCTTGACAAACTGGCAATCTGGGCAGCTAAGTGGCAAATGAGATTCAATGTTGATAAATGTAAAGTCATGCACCTGGGATGTAGAAATATCCAAGCCACTTATACCCTTAATGGGACTGCACTAGGCAAATCCATTATGGAAAAGGACCTTGGAGTCCTTGTAGATGATAAACTTGGCTGTAGCAAGCAATGCCAGTCAGCAGCATCAAGGGCAAATAAGGTCCTGAGCTGTATTAAAAGGGGCATAGAGTCAAGGGAGGAGGGGGTCATTCTTCCACTGTATAGAGCACTTGTAAGGCCCCATCTAGAATATGCCATACAGTTTTGGTCTCCATCACTCAAACAAGACATTATTGTATTAGAGAGGGTACAGAGAAGGGCAACTAAGCTGGTAAAAGGTATTGAAAATCTTAGCTATGAGGAAAGACTGGCCAAATTGGGGATGTTCACGCTGGAGAAGAGGCACTTAAGGGGTGATATGATGACTATGTATAAATATATAAGAGGATCATATAATAATCTCTCTAATGCTTTATTTACCAGTAGGTCTTTCCAGCTGACACGAGGTCACCCATTCCGATTAGAAGAAAAGAGGTTCCGCCTAAATATTCGGAAGGGGTTTTTTACAGTGAGAGCTGTGAAGATGTGGAATTCTCTCCCTGAATCAGTTGTACAGGCTGATACATTAGATAGCTTTAAGAAGGGGTTGGATGGCTTTTTAGCAAGTAAGGGAATACAGGGTTATGGGAAATAGCTCATAGTCCAAGTTGATCCAGGGACTAGTCCGATTGCCATTTTGGAGTCAGGAAGGAATTTTTCCCCCTCTAAGGCAAATTGGAGAGGCTTCAGATGGGTTTTTTTGCCTTCCTCTGGATCAACTGGCAGATAGGTAGTTAATAAAAAAAAAATAAAAAAAAAGGTTGAACTCGATGGACATGTGTCTTTTTTCAACCTTACTTACTATGTTACTATGTTACTATGTATATCATATTGTTTTTTTTTAAACTTTTCCAAAAACTAGATTACTCTATCAAAAGAAAACAAATATGCAATATGATTTTTGTCTGCAATAGACTTTTTTCCTCAACAAAACGCAATCACAAATATTCTGTCCCTTTTAAAATAAGCTACTACTTGAGAATACATAAATGCAGTTGTGGGGAAAAGTTGCATGCCCATTGTCATGTTATTTTCATAGTTTTTCTAAAACTCCAAAATCAATAAATCAGACACTATGGGGCACATTTACTAGCTCGAGTGAAGGAATAGAATAAAAAAAAAAACTTTGATTTTTTTGGCTACGACGACCTTCGACTACGACTTCAGATTGAACAATTCGAACTAAAAATCGTTCGACCATTCGATAGTCGAAGTACTGTCTCTTTAAAAAAAACTTCGACCCCCTACTTCGCCACCTAAAACCTACCTAGGTGCAATGTTAGCCTATGTGGAAGGTCCCCATAGGCTTCCTAACAATTTTCTGTTGAAGGAAAATCGTTCGATCGATGGATTAAAATCCTTCGAATCATTAGATTCAAAGGATTTAATTGTGCGATCAAACGATTTTTCCTTTGATCGTTTGATTTTAGGAAATTCAGTAAATCCTTCGACTTCGATATTCGAAGGATTTTACTTTGACGGTCGAATATTGAGGATTAATTAACCCTCGATATTCGACCCTAAGTAAATGTGCCCCTAAATGGGAGAAGATCATTTGTCTTTTAAGCAGTAATATCATCAACTATCCTCAAAATACCTTCTTAATCCATGTTTCCTCATTCATTGTATTTGCTTCTATTGTTTTTGTATTAATGTTGGTTAGAAACCAAACACAAAGATGAAGCTATCATTAGAGTGAAGTGCTTAGTATTGCTAAGAAGTTCTAATGAGAAGATTCTACTGCAAATCAACAACAATTGTTTTGTAGGCAGTGTTATGAGAATGTATTTCTAATGCTAATGTATTTTTAATTTATTTTGCCAGCCTCCAGCCTGGAATTCCTTTTACTCCACAGTTCTATGGTTCAGTGACCTAACCGAATGTTCAAATGCCAAGCTGTAAAGCTGAAGAAGTTATAGAAATGATTTAAAAGGATCACAAACAATAAAAATGAAAACACCTTTCATAATGAATGATGGGATGTATATTTATGTACACCTAACTGGAATACACTTGTTTAAATTCATTTATTTGCAATATGTGACGTTACTGTGAAAAATTCACCAGTTATTTAGATTAGTGTAAACATTAATATAGCTGCTAATACTAAATTCATTGTTGTTCTGTGGCAGATGGCTTGTTGCAAGTGCAAAACAAAGAGAATATATATTAATCCCTATTATCTATAGGGACATCAGAAATATATTGATATTCCAGTTGTTACTCTATTTTTTGTATACTATTGGGCCATCTGTCCTCTTCATGTCTTTTCGCCGACATCCAGTAGATCCTGCCGGAGCATGTGCAGTTGAAGCTGATCTCAAATCCCAGTTTCGGCACTGTGTCAGCGCCTGTGAACTCCGCTGCTTTGCATTCTTATCAAGATTTTTAAATAGAAGCACTTTTCTATATGCAATGAGGGAGAGGTGGGGGGTCTACAGGGGACATTTGGAGGGATTGTACATAATGTGTTTAGTTCTTCTTTCAATTCAATGACAAAACCATGAACAAGCAATCTAATGACTCAAAATGGATCAGGGCCTAGTAGGATGCTAGTAGGTTTTAACCAGATGTTCTGCAAAGCCATGTTAATCATGATTATATTGCTCACTATAATGTGCACTGAACCAGACTGAGCCATGTACTGAGCATCTAATAAATGTGAGCTCTTTTTGACATCTTGCTATTACAAATATGGCCCTGGGATAAAAGTGATATCTACCATGGCTATACTACTACTATGCACAAACATATTACAAGCACAAACGCATACATTCATACTACAAAGAGAAACTCCTAATACAGGTTACTAGCAGGAGGGGAAACTCCATACGTTTGCTTATAGCATGTAGAGAGTGATAGAGAGTTACAAATGAAATGCATATTTTATACCATACCAAAACATAATTAATTCATACATTACTAGCTAGAAAGAAATCCAGGTGTTGAGCTGCATTTCAATGTACTTCTACTGCTAGATCCCTTTTTCTGTAAAAGTGCTATGAGTTATTTGGCTTAGCTAGGATAATGCACAGTCTGTTTCAAACATTCACCTACACAAGACATGTAATTTGTGAGAGACAGTTATGGATCTCAAGAGCCATTTTCTTGGTTATATGCACTGAATTAATCTGCTTCTTAGCACTCAATGAGATTGTGCCAGAAACAGATTTGATTGGTTGCCATGGTAGGTATTCTGCTCCATGCTCTCTTGAGAGCTACAATTCCATAAACTGTGAATGTTTTCTAGTTTATCATGGTAACAAGATGTAGTTTGATAGTAGCTGAAATTTCTCTTTATTTTTGTTTTACTGGCCCGTTATGTGAAAAGGGAATTAAAAATTGTTAACAGTAGTATTAGCTCTTCATGTTCCCATCTTTGAAGAAAAGTGTCTGTATGTGTCCAAGCACTTATTTTTTAAAAAGAACTAACTGAAGCCAAAATATAGGGGCTAAGAATGCAAAGTGCCAAGTACTTTTGACATACCTCGCAACATCTGAAAAATGGAAAGTGGGATAACAAGATCTGCTGTGTGCAGTGCAGCAGAATATTTTGACCATGCCCATTTTATGACCAAACCGCCTAATTACTATATCCATTTTTTACAAAATCTGGCAGGTTATGAAGGTTTGAACATGTTTCTGGGAGTTGTAGGGTAATGTTTAATCTGTTATAACAGTTTTGCTAATGAAAGTGAAATTGTGAGTTCTAGTTTCCCCAAGATACTTGCTTATCTTAGATAGTTACAACTGTATCTTTGCTATCTTAAATTAGAGATGCACCTAATCCACTAATTAGGATTCAGCTGAACCCCCAAATCCTTCACCGAATACTGAACCAAATCCGAACCCTAATTGTGGAAAGGGGAAAACATTTTGTTACTTCCTTGTTTTGTGATAAAAAGTTACGTGATTTCCATCCCTGCCCGTAACTTAAATATGCAAATTAGGATTAGGATTCGTTTGGCCCGGGCAGAAGGATTTGGCCGAATCCGAATCCTGCTGAAAAGGCAGATCCTGGCCTTTTCCTGAACCAAATCCTGGATTCAGTGCTTCCACAAACCTACAGAACTCAATTTATACTGTACATAGGTTAGAGAAACTCATATCCATGTTTGAATAAGAATATCACTTCTGTTATGGCTGTCTTGGTACTGTATAAGAAAATAGGTAATAATGTTAGAAAATACCATTGGATGACAGTATGTGCTTATATAATAATAATAATAATATAATTTCATTATATTTCTATATTGCATATTTTTTATTCATTTGTTTTTTTCTGAATATGAAATGCGGTGAAGGTACAGAAAGAAAATAGCAAAAGGTATACATTGTTAAATATAGAACAGGTAGGTTATAGCACTTAGTGTCAAATATCACATTTTCACATTGTTGTAGCTACAATTGGTGAAACCATAATCGGATTATACAATTGTATAGACAAGCAAGAGAGAATCCAGGAAAGTGGGGGTAAAAAAGGGGGTCAGAGCAACATAACAGAATTTTTTATCTTAATCATAATAGCAGTATGGTTTAATTCGGAAAAGGGTGTTGCGTAGAATCGCCTGGTCATAAGTGAGGATATGCGGGGGTCATCTCTACTGCTAAATCATGGCCTATGTGGATTTACAAGGGGAGAGAATTTGAATATATTCTGGGGTAGATTGGAACAGAACCCAGAATGACCATACTTTTATGAACCAGTTTGGTGATAAGGCAGCATTTCCTCCATCTGTTGTATATACTGTAGTTTGATTCTAGAGCCCAGTCTCCCACCTTTGGGACTGTGGTGCTCTTCCAATATCTAGGTATCACTGTTCTGGCAGCTGCTAGCGCAACGGCTGTGTGGCTGGTAATAATAATATTAACGTAAAACTTTCATTTATGCCATGTAAGAACTATACAAAATAGCAAGCCTGGTTTTGAAGTTAGATCAGTTATCATTATAGTGTTTTTTGCTAATTGTTCTAGTGCTCCCAACTTCTGTTCACCTTCATTCCTAGCAAAAATGTAGCAGTATAAATGCCAAAATGTAAAGCTGCAAAACATAACTGTTCTAACAATTTTTCTCCCTTGTTTCTCATCTAGGAAATTGGGATCTGGCCAAGAGAGCGGCATTGTGTCACGGCACTGAGACAAAAAGTTTGGTTTCGGCAAAGAGACCTGCAGCGTGTTGGTTTCCTACCAGCCAAGAGAGCAGTGTGTCGATTCCGGCAAGAGTTGCATTGTGTCGTTGGCAAAGAGAGATGCAGTGTGTCAGGTCCAGAAGAACACGGACCTGGTTTTTTTTATTTTTTTCCATTTTTCATCTTAAAATTCCTTTTTTTCATGCTGCCCGTATTTACATGTTACTAGATTAAGATGAGTGACATTTTTATTCTGTTTTATGTTTTTTAGCTTCTTTACATCTTTCTCAAAGATGCAAATGTAAACTTTTTTCCACTCTTTGGACTCTTTTGTTTTATGGGCCAATCAGAGTTTTTTTTATTTTGCTCCCCCCCCCCCTTTTTATTTTTTAGATGTTTTCCCCCAATCAAACAATTTTCCTACTGCCATTAAGGTCTATTGTGCATTTTAGTGATTTCTCCAACATGGTGCAGTCACAGGCAGGGAAGATTTCTCCCTGAGAGCATCACTGTGGGTAAAATACTACATGTACAAAGAAGGAAGGCAGTCCTTTAAGTTTAATTGTTACCTCGTGGAGAATCGGAGGCGTGAATTACTGTTAACAAATATTCAAAAAATTAGAAAAAGATAGTAAAAGCCCCTGCACTCTCGAATAAGTTAAATTAATTATCTAAATTATATCGTGAACCAATTATTTGATAAATATAAAGTGCTTGTGCTAAGAAGGAGAAC
Source organism: Xenopus petersii (assembly GCA_038501925.1). Lineage (NCBI taxonomy): Eukaryota > Metazoa > Chordata > Amphibia > Anura > Pipidae > Xenopus > Xenopus petersii. The sequence goes on along the minus strand of CM076683.1, from coordinate 45,996,426 downwards.
TTGCTTGGTTAATTAAAACCTTCTAATAGGTTTAAATAGATATTAAACAATTAATAAAACAACAAGTTCAGAGAAGCATAGAGTTGCTTTTTCTGTGTATTAAAAATAGCCAGTGCCAGCTTGTTGATTTATATACTGACTCTATAAGCAATAGATTCAAAAATACAATGCTCAAATGTTTACAGTCGCCGACTGGGTGTGGTTCGAAATAAATAATTTAAGCAAGTGCTAGTGCATTATAAAAGCACAAGGTAATTCATTAGCAAAATTAGTTTAAGAAAAAGGAACCAGGACCGTCACTCACGGAAAATTAAGTAGGAAAAGGAAAATAGTGTAGAGTTGGAGAAGTCCCAAAGAAACTGCTGCCTATTATTTTCTAAGCCCTGGGACCCCACATGGGGAGAAAGTAGTACACTGAGGACTGTGGTCTCGTATATTACATAACCTATCTCTTAAAAGAGCTAAAATATCCTAAAAAAACACAAATCCACCAGTGCCATATAAATAACAGAGAATGAAGAAATTGAATGCGGTTCCCTGGACCAGGCTATGAGTATTCAAATTCAGTTTAAAGGTTTTTTTAAAAAAGATTTTTTCCAGGTGATCGAAATAGTATTAGGATCTGAACAACAATTAAGTCAGCGACTGTAAACATTTGAGCACTTGCACTTTATAACTTATTGTATTTTTGAATCTATTGCTTATAGACTCAGTATATAAATCAACAAGTTGGCACTGGCTATATTTAATATACAGAAAAAGCAATCTTCTCTGAACTTGTTGTTTTGTTAATTGTTTAATATCTTTTTAAACCTATTAGAAGGTTTTAATTAACCAAGCAAGTTCTCCTTCATAGCACAAGCACTTTATAGTTATCAAATGATTGGTTCACGATATAATTTAGATAATTAATTTAACTTATCTGAGAGTGCGGGGGCTTTTACTATCTTTTTCTAATTTTTTGAATATTTGTTAACAGTAATTCACGGCTCCGATTCTCCACGAGGTAACAATTAAACTTAAAGGACTGCCTTCCTTTTCTTTTTCTCATTTTTTAAAATACTACATGTGCCATAGCCCTAATGTGGTTCTTCATTAGGTTACAAATTATACCGGAAACCGACAGATCGAAATACGATCCTCCATTATAATAGCTTCCACCCTGTAAGTTCTAAGAATAGTGTCCCATATTCACAATTTTTACGAACTTTACGTAATAATTCAGATACCGATATCTGTGCTACTCAACTAAAGGAGACATATAGTAGATTTCAGGTACGTGGGTACAAACATGAATTGTTGGATCAGGCCTTATCACGTGCTAAAAATAATGCACATAGACCCACTGAAGAATACAAAACTGGTGAGATTTGTGATTACTTCACAATATACAACAGCTTCTAAACCCATACGGAACATAGTAGATCAAAATTGGCAAATTCTGGGCAGTGATAAAACTTTACCTAAAATACTAAGTCAAATTTCTGCGGGAAATTTTGATGCCCTCTGACCCCCAATGCTGCTATGAAAGGAAGCCCTCTCTTTTTGCCCCCTTAAAAAATGGTTGCTACAAATGTTCAGGTTGTAGCACCTGCCGAAATATGATCACTGGTTCGGATTTCCAGCATCCACACAAAACATTTCTATTAAGCACCGCATTACGTGTACCAGTACCCACATTGTCTACATAATAAAATGTCCATGTGGCCTTATGTATGTGGGAAAACACAGAATACTTTAAGGGAGAGAATGGGCAACCATCGCTCATCATTACGGGCCGCATTTGAAACAGCCGCTAATGGAGTATTTTTAATGTTTGATACATATTTATGGTTCTTATCCTGTTCATTGGAATGTAACTTATGGCTTTTTATCTACAAATATATGTGTTTTTTCACTTTTTTCACTTTTTAAATTCTGACTTGGCATAAACGAGCATGCTGGGAAGGCTATGCCTGATCTGTTGGACTTTTTTCACTTGGTGGGGGTTGGTGTCTGGGCTTGGCTGGGTGAGTTTGCCTATTTAAAGCTCATTGTTTGTAATTTTCAGTATGGGTAGAAACGTAGATTTGTGAAATAATAAATAATTACTTTTTTTGCAAGACCCTGTTGTGCAACAGCTTTATATATTCAGGTATATTAAAGGGATCCTGTCATCGGAAAACATATTTTTTTCAAAACGCATAAGTTAATAGTGCTACTCCAGCAGAATTCTGCACTGAAATCCATTTCTCAAAAGAGCAAACAGATTTTTTTTATATTCAATTTTGAAATCTGACATGGGGCTAGACATTTTGTCAATTTCCCAGCTGCCCCTGGTCATGTGACTTGTGCCTGCACTTTAGGAGAGAAATGCTTTCTGGCAGGCTGCTGTTTTTCCTTCTCAATGTAACTTAATGTGGCTCAGTGAGACATGGGATTTTACTATTGAGTGCTGTTCTTAGATCTACCAGGCAGCTGTTATCTTGTGTTAGGGAGCTGTTATCTGGTTACCTTCCCATTGTTCTTTTGTTTGGCTGCTGGGGGGGAAAGGGGGGGGGGGATATCACTCCAACTTGCAGTACAGCAGTAAAGAGTGATTGAAGTTTATCAGAGTACAAGTCACATCACTTGGGTCAGCTCGGAAATGCTGCTCCATTGAATTCCCCACCTATCCATGGCCTCACTCTATTTACTTTCCTCTTTTAGCATAGAACCCCCATTTTACATTTTTCAGGGGACCAGAAAAAAATGGTGTAAAGTCAGGGAAATGTATTATGCATTATATATTGGTGGGGCCACAAAAAATGGTATAACACATGGAAAACTTAAAATTAGGGTATGTAAAATGGAGGCTTTACTGTATGTATCTATGTAGCTATAACTATAACTCTAGAGGGAATAACAGAAGAAGCTGTGTGTAGTGAAATCAACAGATTTTCCAGAGGGGCAATCCCATTGGGGGTTCTAATTTGTATGAAAGGAAAATTCTCAGTGCTTTGCATAGTTAGGAAACCCCTTCTGAGTAAACCCGGCGGAAAAGAGGGATTACCTATTAATGGTGTCATTGTGCCTATTCTTAATGAGAGTAGGAGATGTCTTAAAAGTTTGTCCCAGACCAACAAGACATTTTGCATTGTCAGCGGGAGATGAGGATTGTTTTGTCTGTCATAGGGGATGCAACAAAAAGGGTGCAAGGGCAATGCTGTAATTGTTGGCTGTTGTATTTGTTGCTGTCCTATTTGCATCCAATCATTTTGTTTCATGTTGTGGAAGCAGATTGCAGCTTGCCAATAAGAATGTAGGTCGTATTTGTTACCCAGTCTAAGACGTGGTGTGAATAAAGATATAGTCTAAGCTGCTGAAGTGGCAACATGACGTCACGCTGGCGAATTTTCTCTAGCGTTAGCCACTTCGCCCTTTCATAAATTTGCCCCATATCTTTTCACAGAAGTGGAATTACACCAAAATTCTAGCATATTGTGAAAGATCAGGTTGTCCTGAAAATAATATTGTTTTCCTGGGTAAACTAAAAGGCCCCCCAGGAAAGACCCTTAAAGTGAAAGAGTAATGTCTAAATGTCTAAAAACTGCTTGGCAGTAGATGTTCTCATTTAGGACAAATCGGCTGGCATGGAAAGGGTTAATAGTGACAATGCGGCCTTTGCTGTCTTTTTTGCGCCTTTCAAAATGCAATAAGACCTACTGTGTATAGCGATAGCCATACCCTTAGATTTAGAGTTTGGGTTATCACTGAAATACCAGGTCATAAAGTATTTATTTACAATATTCAGCCTGTGTCTTTCTTTGAAATATGTCTCTAGCAATAACAATATGTCTGTCTGGGCTTTATGCATTTCATATAATATTTGGGATCTGAAAAAAATCACAATTTTGCGCCATCAAAATCAAATCTTAAGTGTGGTTGGTATTCGGCATAATTGGTTTCTTTTCTGCGTAGACATGCCCTCTGGGTATGACATCTCTTGGTTGAGTAGCGGGCACAGCTCCCTGTGCAGTTGATTTCTATATGTGTGTTGGTTGAATATGCCGTGTATTGAACGGCGAAGGTCTTCCGATCATGTAGCTTCCAACAGTTCTTTTATACGGATGTTATGAAGGCATCCTCTATTTTCCTGGTCATCCATATGTTGCTGTAAGAAGGAAATTTGTGTAACTTGTGAATCTATTGTTCTTTGCAGAGCTCCAATTCGGTTCAGATGGGTTGCGTTGTTTTCCTCTAGGGCTGTAACTCTGGAACCCGTTTGTTGAATGTTTTTATTCAAGTCTGGTAACTTGACCTAAGGGTCTGTTCTAGCCTGCTCACGAGGGATAACAGGTCATTTTTTGTTGATGTCCTGTTAAGGATTCCTTAATAGTGTGTAGGTCAGCATGGCTGACTTCTGAATTGTAAGGCTTGGCTGAGCTTCATCTCTGGAGCAGAAAAAGGACCAGATATTGCCTTGGGATGAGTTCCCATCAGTCACAGGTTTAATTGTAAGTCTCTTTTCCTTGGTCATTTCGGATGCGGTACTGTTTAGAATAAGACTGGAGACCCTTAAGCACGGAACTCTCACACCATGCGTGGGTTCAGGTTCAGTGTCAGGCCACATCGCCCCTATATTTTCATATTGATTTGATATAGATATAAATGTCTAGTTTAGGCACTAACCAGTCTTCTTTCTGCTTCTATTGATACAAGTTATCTCTAATATCGCAACCATTGGATCAACCTCTCTAGAGTCTTGGCATCCTGTGCAATTGACATGCTGCATTTAAATATGTGTCTTAGTTCTTGTTCCTCTTACATATGATTTCTATGTATTTTTTCATGAGCGTGCCCTTGTGAAATAAGTGTTTCTAAATCATTTGTTCTGTCCTCTCTACGTATTACCCTGGGGCAGTGTGTAGTTCGACATGCAGCTAAACCTCCCCACAATCCAATAAAGAGACTGAGCTTGGAGTCTATAGATTTTACAATTACAGCAAGTGTCCAGCGGAGGGAGTGTGTCAACAGAGCAATGAAATACAACAGCATGATGACAGCTTATGCTGGAGACATGACATCATTAAATCACATTTTTTATAAAAATTCTGATTATTTTGAAATAGACACTACAGGTGGTCAACCTCAGTAAGGATATTGGAAACAAAATGCTGTTTGGCTATTTGGCTGCTTTGTTGCTCTGACATACGACTACTACTGAATAAAATGTATACCTGTTTTGCTAATTGCTTCTTCATTCTCAATGCACATTAACCACATGAAGCTATTTCATTGTTTGGTGTTTTCAACCCTTTAAAGAAGATATGTGAAAATTCCTCCACTAGACAGCTGCAGTATGATAAATTGTAATACATATGGTGTCTTGTACCTCGCATAACCCATGTATGACTTCTCACTGTTTTGTCAGCTCATGTGTGGTCACCTAATTCTTGCAAAGATCACGTGTTGATAGAGTATTTCTGAACCCATCCCACTGGGTTAGAATGCAGGAAATTATTTTCTCTGTGACACCACACATTGTGTGTTTACATACTCAGCCTGATTGCTTGCCTTAGTTGTTTGCTAAGCATCTAGAAATATAGCTGCCAAACTAAAACATGGATGTTCAGCCAGAGCTAAGCACTTTCTGTTTGCTTTATCACTACAACTCTTGTAGAAGCGTTGATAGCTTCAGTCTGTCTCCATAGCTGCAGTAGCCTCCTCTGCGTCACAAATTAAAATACAGATGGCAGAATAAAGAGTCATAGCAAATTGAGCTGTTACTTATCCAATAATCGCCCAGCTGGATATTTTTTCTAAAGAATGTGCCATATAATTTTGTGTGTGTGTGTGTGTGTATATATATATATATGAGTGCACTCAAACCACAAAAACATCAATGCCTAGGTGCAGGTTAAAAAATGTCATACAATATCAATAATCACAAACTGCACTCCAAGGACTTCAAATAAACACAAAAAAAGTTTATTTCAACGTTTCAGCTCCTCTACTCGAGCCGTCTTCAGGAAGACTTTCTGCAGGTTGCACTTCTTGCAGAAACATTTTACCATAACTGGTAAAAGTTTTCGCCATCCACAAAGGGAAATCTATTGAGATCAAACACCGAATAACCTGTACCACCACACTTGTGGTCTATATCATAGTGTGTCCCTAGGGGTTGACCTACAGTACGTAGGCAAAACACAGAATTTCATTCAAGAGAGCATGGGAAACCTCTTACAAGCTGCATTTGAAAAAACGCAAACAGACATTCCACTGTATAAGCATTATTTAGAAAAGGGCCATGGTCCATCCACTTTTCGCTTTATAGCAGGAGTGCCCATACTTTACTGATGCAAGGTCTACTTTTAGTGATGTTGTCCTATTATGATCTTCATCCATAAAAGCATTGTTAGCATTCTGTTCCATGGAAAATATGACTTAAATATTGATTTATGAGAAACTGTATATTGTTATATTTATTTTTCTTATGTAACCTTAACATAATAAATATCTGAATTAAAAGAATGAAACAGGAGGGTGACTTAGACAAGCTCTTTTAAGCTGTGTCTTGAGATCTACTTATCACCAACTAAAGGTCAACTGGTAGATCCTGATCTACCTTTTGGGCACCCCTGCTTTATGGGAATAGATACTATCCCCAACCCTCTGAGAGGAGGCGACCGTTGTCGCTTATTATTAGGGATGCACCGAATCCAGGATTCGGTTTGGGATTCGGCCTTTTACAGCAGGATTCGGCCGAATCCTTCTGCCTGACTGAACAATTTTGCATATGCAAATTAGGGACGGAGAGGGAAAAATCGCGGGACTTTTTGTCACAAAACAAGGAAGTAAAAAATGTTTCCCCTTCCCACCCCTAATTTGCATATGCAAATTAGGATTCGGTCCGGTATTCGGCCAAATCCTTCACAAAGGATTCAGAGGTTCGGCCGAATCCAAAATAGTGGATTCAGTGCATCCCTACTTATTATTGCAAAGGAAAACCTTCTGGATCCAAAAATTAAACACATTATCTCCAAAGGGTCTAAATGAATATTGTTCATACCTGTCTTTATACTTTTATACTTACTCTAGTGAGGGTCGAAATGTTGATCTAAATAAGATTTGCAAAGTCCCTTGAGTGCAACAATTTTTTTGTAATTTAAAAAAAAAAAAAAAATATATATATATATATATATGTGTATATATATATATATATATATATATATATATATATAAATCCAAATGTTGCGACACGCACTCCGATTATTATCAATAATTTTTATTTGTATTTATACATCATAGATAAAGCATCAACGTTTCGGTCCACGGTCTAGGACCATTGTCAAGATGCATATACTCGTATACGAGTATATGCATCTTGACAATGGTCCTAGACCGTGGACCGAAACGTTGATGCTTTATCTATGATGTATAAATACAAATAAAAATTATTGATAATAATCGGAGTGCGTGTCGCAACATTTGGATTTGGATTACTTCAACATTGACACGGCACCCGGCAACTGTTATAACCAGACGAGCGAGTGCGGACGCCAGGGACAGAGTATATATATATATATATATATATATATATATGTATAAAATAGCAAAAAAATACCGCACTCAAGAGTAACTGATTTTAATTTTAATTCAATCACATCTTAGTGATCTTCCTTAGGGAAGGAAACTGACAAGAGTATAAGCAGTGCAAACCCTTAAGAACAGGGGGAGGCCCTGTGCAAAAAATATTGTATATATATATATATATATATATATATATATATATATATATACATTTATTTATTATTTTTTTGACCCAAGGAACAAAGGAATCTTGGGTAGTGAAAAGTCAAGGCTGATGTAGGTATAAGGGCAGAACTCCATGGCGTGATGTAACCCAATATGATGCGCTAAGAGGAAACATGGGCGACCGGTCGGGCGCCGAATATAATGTACTTCATAGAAACATCCCAGCTACAAACTACACACAAAACGACTGTTGGATGAAGATGCAGTTGTGTTGTGTATGATGCATGTAGTTTGTAGTTTCGATGTTTATATAACTTACATTATATTCGGTATTGTACGATATACCCTAATTTATGCACTAGAGTATTTCACATTTGTTGCAAGCTGTTTGAGTAAAACATAATCCCCCCAGAGTACATCAGTAGTACACATTGAAATGAAATAAATTTAAATTAGGCAGACTGTGACAAAGTCTTCAGGCCCCAGTGTATTCTCTGTGGCATCCATGGTAACTATGAACTATAAATGTCCAAAAAGAAAAGAAATGTCATGATATTAGTGTCAATATACAGTTTATCCTAAAAAGAATGTGCACAAACAATTCACAGCCATTACTCCCACAGATGAAATGTTAGCTAAACAATGCAACTTCTTCCAGTGGGCCAAGTAAGTAGTCTGGATATTATCCATGCTGATAGTTTCACTCTATTTGCTGAAGATACATTTTCCCAGGTTTCTAAAAATACATTGTTTTTTTTATTATCTGGATGAGATACAATCAGGCATTGACTTTACCATTTTTCAGAACTGATATACCCTAGTGTGCACCCGTACCCCATAAAGGATGGGGCAATTCTTATAGCTTGGAAATCTAAGGGAGGATATTTACTCCACAAACATATGTCTGTGGAGTAAATATCCTCCCTTAGATTTCCAGTGATGTTAGTATTGCCTTTCAGTGGGGACATGTCATCCAGACATAAAAAGCCGTATAATAAAAGTCCTTTTCAAATTAAACACAAAACTCATATTCTTTTGTTTGTTAAAACATCCATACCTGTTATAAACCCGTTTAAAAATCTCAGCTGTCATTCCCCCTCCCTTCTCACCATCTAATTGTGTAGCCAGAGCATGGGCATGGGCATTAAGCCCCTCAATCTGGCACATAAATAAGACTCTGGCATGATGCAAAGCATTGAACTTTTGAATTGGCCAAATGATTTGTTGCTGCTGAGTGGAAAAAACATTTATGTTTGTAGACATAAGCATGATAATTCAGTAAGGATGCAAAGACAAAGAGAAATTCATATTCACAAAACATAAGGCAAAGTATGCTTCTAATTCTGGTTATTAATTCTGTAACTTCTTATGTAGGCCTGGTGGTATACACCCACAAATCTACCAGTTGTATGTAGCGTTAGTCTATCTTTGTCACATGCAGTTTCATAAACTTTGCTGTGATTGATTTGAAGTTTCTTCCAAGTACATTCAGTCAATATCTAGTTCATGTCTAAATTCTAGGGATGTCGCGGACTGTTCGCCCACGAACTAGTTCGCGCGAACATCGACTGTTCGCGTCCGCCGAATGTTCGCGAACGTCGCGCGACGTTCGCCAATTTGGGTTCGCCTTAGCTGGCGCTTATTTTTGACTTCTCACCCCAGACCAGCAGATACATGGCAGCCAATCAGGAAGCTCTCCCCCCTGGACCACCCCACACCCCCTGGACCACTCCCCTTCCATATATAAACTGAAGCCCTGCAGCGTTTTTTCATTCTGCCTGTGTGTGCTTGGAAGAGCTAGTATAGGGAGAGAGCTGTTTAGTGATTTGAGGGACAGTTGATAGTAACTTTGCTGGCTAGTAATCTACTTGATACTGCTCTCTATTGTAGGGACAGAACTCTGCAGGGATTTGAGGGACAGTGAGTTTAGGTTAGTTAGCTTTGCTGACTAGTAATCTACCTTCTACTGCAGTGCTCTGTATGTAGCTGCTGTGGGCACTGCTTCTGATCTCATCTGCTGACTGCTGTAATAACCCAATAGTCCTTGTAAGGACTGCTTTTATTTTCTTTTTTGTTTTTTTACTTAGCTACTATAAGAGCCCAGTGCTATTAGTCTAGCTGTGTTGGGGAGTGGGACTGGTGTGCTGCTCCTAGTAGTTCAGCACCAACCAGAGTAATTTTTTTTTTTTAATATATATATATATATTTTTTTATTTTACTTATCTTACTGTTCTTTAACGTGTCCAGTGCTGTTTGCTGTTCTTCATAGTAGTGCACCAATAGTAGTGCACTTGCAGGCATTGTTTGCCCAGTGTGTTCTTCAAACAACTGCCACCTAGCTGTGTGAGCTTTTTCACATTCTGTCTAAATATCAATAATACCGTCTCCAGAAACACCACCTGAGTGACGTTTTCCAAGCAGCAATAATATATTCCGTATCCACTGCTGTAGTGTATACGTTGACCTTGCAGGCATTGTTTGCCCAGTGTGTTCTTCAAACAACTGCCACCTAGCTGTGTGAGCTTTTTCACATTCTGTCTAAATATCAATAATAATACCGTCTCCAGAAACACCACCTGAGTGACGTTTTCCAAGCAGCAATAATATATTCCGTATCCACTGCTGTAGTGTATACGTTGACCTTGCAGGCATTGTTTGCCCAGTGTGTTCTTCAAACCACTGCCACCTAGCTGTGTGGGCTTTTTCAAATTCTGTCTAAATAACAATAATAATTCTGTGTCCGTAAACATCACCTGAGTGATGTTTTTACAGCAGCAATAATATATTCCGTATCCACTACTGTATACGTTGCCCTTGCAGGCATTGTTTGCCCAGTCTTTAACCAAGTGCCACCTAGCTGTGTGAGCTTTTTCACATTCCGTGTCCAGAATCATCACCTGAGTGACGTAGTGTGATTTCTGCCCTTTACAGCAGAAAACGCAGCGCTGTGTCAACAATGTATCTAGAAGATCTGGCTCAAGCTGAGCCGACATCTCCCCAGGCCTGTGCTCCCACACCGGCACTTGTTGCGGGGTCGAGCGCGTGTCCTGATGCACGCGTTCTGATGCAGGCGCGCGTTCTGACGCCAACATGCGTCCTGGGGTTAAAAGGTCACTCCGACCTAGGCCCAGTGCGAGGTGATCGTCTTACTGACACTAAGCGTATGCTACTGATGTTTATTCTGATTTCGACTACGGCTTGTTCCTGACTACTCTTCTGATTATCCCTGGATTCCTGTATTTGCTCGTCTGATCTCGACCTTGGCTTTTCTGACTACTCTTCTGGATTTCCCTCAACTGGTACCTGCTTCTTGATCATTTCCTGTGTATGACCCGGCCTGTTCCAGACTTCGCTTCGTCTCCTGCAGATAAGTGCTGGCCCTTATTACGAACTGTTATTTCTGTGGGCTCATCTAGCACTCCTGCTATTCCTTATCTGGGAATGTCCTGTCTCAACCCTCAGGGTGCAACTCAGTGGGAAGCATGGGGGAGGCTCATACCTTCGGACTCGCCTCGACTCCTGACAGTATCACCTCGCCATGGAGTCCGAAGAACCAGCCCTTTCCCCTTTAGAAATTGTTGCTCAGCAATTAGCTGGCCTTACTCGGGCTGTTCGAGATTTACAAGGGGGCTATCAACAATTACAGACCCAGATGCAAGACATGACTGTTGCTGCCGCTCCTCCTCCTGGACCCCCAGTTTCGGTTGCTTTCCCGGGAGTAGCTTCTTCTTCCACACATCCGACGCCTGAGCCCAAGATACCACTTCCTGAACGCTTTTCAGGAGATCGAGCTAAATTCAGGGCTTTTGAAAATGACTGTCGACTCATGTTTTCCTTGAAAAGTCAATCTTATGCTACAGAACAAATCAGGGTGGGAGTGATTATGTCCCTATTGTCCGGAGAACCCAAGACTTGGGCTCATCATCTGTTTGAAACCCAAAGTCCCCTATTGGCTAGTGTGGATATATTTTTTTCAGCTATGGCTCAGATCTATGACGATCCTAAGAGGTCCGACACTGCTGAAACTATGATCCGGACTATATGTCAGGGCAAACGCCCAGTAGAAGATTATGTGACGGATTTCCGCACCTATGCCACTGACACCGAGTGGAATGACAAGGCCCTCAGACATCAATTCCGCTTGGGTTTGAGTCCTACTCTGAAGGATGAGTTAGCCAGAGTAGGAGTACCTAATTCATTGGAGTCTTTGATCGACCTGTGTGTACAGATTGATCGTCGTCTAAGGGAGAGACGCGCAGAGAGAGCTGCAACACCTTCTTTTGGAGCATCCTGGGTACTACCTAAAGCCCCTCTGTCTTCATACGTCTCTGCAACTTTGTCATCTATCTCCTCCCCTGCTTCTATAACAACTGCTCCTGAACCTATGCAGATTGGACTTATGAGAACAGCTATCTCTGCCCAGGAGAGGTCTCGCAGAAGAGAGAACAATTTATGCCTTTACTGCGGTCTGTCCGACTTATTTTCCATCCTCATCCTCCTCCTCTCGAGAATTGCCTATGCTCATTGTTCCTATTTCTCTACAGTGGCCCCAAGGGTTCCTAGAGAGTAAGGTCGTCATAGACTCGGGAGCCTGTGGTTGTTTTGTCGATAAAGAATTTATTAAAGCTCACAATATTCCGACCCGACCCAAGACTCAACCATTTCTGGTGAGGACAGCAGATGGCTCCCAACTTTCCTCTGGACCAGTGATGTTAGAGACCACACCACTTATTGTTATCACTGACTCTAATCATATTGAGACTTTATCTTTTGATGTGGTGTCCTCTCCTCTTTTCCCGTTAATTTTTGGGTTCCCATGGTTGAAATTACACAATCCTTCAATAAATTGGAGCACTGGGGTATTACAATTTTCGTCTGTGGCTTGTATTTCTCATTTCTTCATGCCCAAGACCACTTCTAAAGCATTTGCTTTGTGTTCACCTCAAGATCCTCGTTTTCAGGCTATTCCTTCATTTCTTCAGGACTACATGGATGTCTTTGATCAAAAGGAAGCTGACACACTACCTCCTCATCGAATTTATGATTGTCCTATAGATTTGCTTCCTGGGGCTCCAATTCCTTTCAGACGTATCTACCCTCTGCCTGAGCCTGAACTGTTGGTCCTGAAAGATTATATCAACGAGAATTTGGAGAAAGGGTTTATTTGTCCTTCCACCTCACCTGCAGGGGCGGGTATTTTCTTTGTGGAAAAAAAGGACCATTCCTTACGGCCCTGCATTGATTACAGACACTTGAATCAGATCACTGTAAAAAATCGTTACCCGTTACCCCTTATTCCTGAATTATTCCAAAACCTTCGTGGGGCCAAGATTTTTTCTAAATTAGACTTGCGAGGGGCGTATAATTTGGTAAGGATTCGTCAAGGAGATGAGTGGAAGACGGCTTTTCGAACCCGTTTTGGACATTATGAGTACCTCGTTATGCCATTTGGTTTGTGCAACGCTCCTGCTACTTTTCAGCATTTTGTTAATGATATTTTCAGAGATTTTTTGGATCAATTTTTGATTGTCTATCTACACGATATCTTAATTTTTTCTTCCTCCGAACAGGACATGAGGTGCAACTAAGGAAGGTTTTTAACCGTCTGCGAACTCATCGTTTGTATGCCAAACTGGAGAAGTGCGAATTTTGCAAGTCTTCAGTGGAGTTCCTGGGGTTTGTGATCTCTTCTGACGGAGTTTGCATGGACAAGAAGAAGGTGTCCGCTATTCTAGATTGGCCTGTTCCTTCTTCTCGGAAAGCAGTACAAAGTTTCGCCGGATTTGCGAATTTTTATAGAAAGTTTATTAAGGACTTTTCTAAGATCATCGCTCCTATCACAGATTTAACCAGTTCCACTAAACACTTTCAGTGGACTACACAAGCACAAGAAGCATTCGACCAATTAAAACATCTGTTTACGTCTGCTGCTGTCTTAAAGCATCCTAACCCTGTGCTGCCTTACATTCTAGAGGTTGATGCATCTGAAACTGCTATTGGTGCTATTTTATCCCAGAGGACCGGCGATAACAACGCTCTTCATCCTGTGGCTTTCTTTTCTAAGAAACTCTCCATCTCAGAGAAGAATTATGATGTTTCTGACCGAGAACTCTTGGCCATTAAAGCAGCATTTGAAGAATGTCGTCATTTGTTGGAAGGAGCATCGCACCCGATCATTATTTTTTCTGACCATAAAAATCTGGAGTATTTACGAACCGCCAAACGTCTCAAACCAAGACAAGCCAGGTGGGCATTGTTTTTTATCCCAGAGGACCGGCGATAACAATGCTCTTCATACTGTGGCTTTCTTTTCTAAGAAACTCTCCATCTCAGAGAAGAATTATGATGTTTCTGACCGAGAACTCTTGGCCATTAAAGCAGCATTTGAAGAATGGCGTCATTTGTTGGAAGGAGCATCGCACCCGATCATTATTTTTTCTGACCATAAAAATCTGGAGTATTTACGAACCGCCAAACGTCTCAAACCAAGACAAGCCAGGTGGGCATTGTTTTTTTCTCGTTTTAATTTCCATATAACCTATAGGCCTGGCTCTAAGAACAAGAAAGCTGATGTTCTTTCATGGTTACACAATCAGGAAGAGGATCCTTTGCCCCCGGATACGATACTTCGTCCTCAGAATTTCTTTCTTCTTCAGAGTGAACTTTTTTCAAAGATCAAGGAGGCATCCTCTTCTTTATCTCCACACGGGGAGTTGCAAGCTTGTGATGGGTTATTTTTTTTGAAAGACAAAGTCTTCATTCCAGAAACACTTCGTTTAGAGACCCTAAAATTACTTCATGATCATCCATTAGCGGGTCATATGGGATATGTTAAGACTTTAGATCTTGCTCAAAGGTTTTTCTTCTGGCCTCACATGGCTAAGGACTGCAAGGATTATGTATCTTCTTGTGAGACTTGTGCTCGGTTTAAGGATTCACATGTTAAACCCCTGGGGTTGCTACGTCCTTTACCAGTGCCTACTCGATTGTGGGGTTCCATTTCCGTTGATTTCATTGTAGAGCTTCCTCCCTCGCAAGGATACAATACAATTTTTTAATTGTGGATCGACTCTCCAAGATGGCACATTTTGTTCCCCTCTCCGGAGTACCTTCTGCACCTTCTACGTCTGAGGTGTTTATTAAAGAAGTCGTCAGACTCCATGGAGTTCCAGACGAGATTGTGTCGGATCGTGGAGTACAGTTTACATCTAAGTTCTGGAGGGCATTGTGCAAAGCTCTAAAAATCAAGCTGGCTCTTTCCACGGCTTTTCATCCACAATCCAATGGGCAGACAGAGAGGACTAACCAAACGTTGGAACAATACCTATGTTGTTTTTCGTCCTTCCTCCAGGACAATTGGAGTGAGCTGTTACCATTGGCTGAGTTCTCCTACAATAATGCTCTTCATTCCTCCATCAAGCAAACTCCTTTTTTTGCTAACTATGGTTTCCATCCGCATGTGCTTCCTAATCTTCCTAAAGGTATAGAGGTGCCCGCGGTTCAAGAGAGACTTTCTTTTCTTCTTGATAATACCCTAAGAATTCAACAAGCGATGGCCCAAGCACAGAACAACTTCAAGGATTTTGCTGATCGTAAGAGAAGGAAGGGTTCTGAGTTTCAAGTTGGAGACCTGGTGTGGTTGTCTACCCGGCACATCAAACTTCCGTGTCCGTCTAAGAAGCTGGGTCAACGATTTTTGGGTCCCTTCCCCATTATTCGACGCGTGAACGAGGTTACTTTCAAACTTAAATTGCCAGCTACTTACAGAATTCATCCTGTTTTTCATGTAGCTTTATTGAAACCCGTGGTGAAGAACACTTTTTCGGGAAGAGACCACAGTCTCCCAGCTCCAGTAACTATTGAAGGTGTCGAGGAATTCGAAGTGGAGGCCGTCTTGGATTCTAGGTACCGGCGAGGTCGGCTTCAATATTTAATCCAGTGGAAAGGTTTTCCTCCAGAAGAGAATTCATGGGAACCTGTGAGTAATTTACATGCTCCTCAACTTATTGAGTTGTTTCATAGATCTCATCCTGACAGACCGGCTTTCACATGCACCCGGAGGTTGCATATTGAGGAGGGGCAATGTCGGGATCTAGAAGATCTGGCTCAAGCTGAGCCGACATCTCCCCAGGCCTGTGCTCCCACACCGGCGCTTGTTGCAGGGTCGAGCGCGTGTCCTGATGCGCGCGTGTGTTTAGACGCGGGCGCGCATTTATGTGCATGCGCGCTCTGACGCGGGTGCGCATTTACGTGCGTGCGCGCGTTCTGACGCAGGCGCGCGTTCTGACGCAGGCGCGCGTTCTGACGCCAACATGCGTCCTGGGGTTAAAAGGTCACTCTGACCTAGGCCCAGTGCGAGGTGATCGTCTTACTGACACTAAGCGTATACTACTGATGTTTATTCTGATTTCGACTACGGCTTGTTCCTGACTACTCTTCTGATTATCCCTGGATTCCTGTATTTGCTTGTCTGATCTCGACCTTGGCTTTTCTGACTACTCTTCTGGATTTCCCTCAACTGGTACCTGCTTCTTGATCATTTCCTGTGTATGACCCGGCCTGTTCCAGACTTCGCTTCGTCACCTGCAGATAAGTGCTGGCCCTTATTACGAACTGTTATTTCTGTGGGCTCATCTAGCACTCCTGCTATTCCTTATCTGGGAACGTCCTGTCTCAACCCTCAGGGCGCAACTCAGTGGGAAGCATGGGGGAGGCTCATACCTTCGGACTCGCCTCGACTCCTGACAGTATTTTTCAGATACATTTTTGCCCTTGATCCCCCTCTGGCATGCCACTGTCCAGGTCGTTGCACCCTTCAAACAACTTTAAAATAATTTTTCTGGCTAGAAATGTCTTTTCTAGCTTTTAAAATTCGCCTTCCCATTGAAGTCTATGGGGTTTGCGACGTTCGCGAACCGTTCGCATTTTTTGACGCAAGTTCGCGAATATCGTCTCCTGACAGTTAAAGGTCATCTTTCCTGAAGCATGCAAACCACACAGTAAGGGGCCTGTTATAATACAAATCCAAAAATACTCCAACCTGTCGAAATCAAGTAAAAATCAATTGTAGATGTCCCTTTAACTATTTGAAGATGTTTCTTGCCTCCATGATCTTCGAGGGTTTTGGACTGTTTTTTGTTCAATAATCCGAAAAAGTGTAGTTTTTTGGGCGACAACTCAAAAGAGCAACACGATTTGAATTTTGTCACTACTTTTTCCTGTACGGACTTTTTCAAACAGATTTATTGGTAAATTAAGGGGATTCAGGTATGGGAGTTTGGTTGTTTTTTTTTTTAATTATAGTGACAAAATATAGAGTTTTATTAAACAGCCGTCCAAGTAAAGTAGCAGAAATGAGAGAAGTGAGACTTTATTATATATTTTGAATGCACGTTTTACACGTTGTATTCAAAGTTGTTTGTTTTCTGTAATGAATTGGAAGGCATACACTACTTTAAGGGGCATATTTATCAAGGGTCGAATTTCGAATTGAAAAAACTTCGAAATACGAAATCAAAATGACCAACCGAAATTACGTTTTTTTTTGGTCGAATGGGTCCATATTCGGCCGAATTCGAATCATACAAATCAAAGGAATAGCACATTTGAACGAATTCGATTCAAAGTTTTTCCCAAAAAAAAACATTGATTATTCAAAGTCCACCAATTGACTACAAATCGGTTTTAGGAGGTCCCCCATAGGCTAAAACAGCAATTCGGCAGGTTTTAGATGATGAATGGTCGAGCTCGAATTTTTAAAGAGACAGTACACAAAAAATAGCTCGAAATTTGATTTTTTTGAAAATTCACCTCGACCTTTGATAAATCTGCCCCTAAGTAAGTATTGCTAGTAGTGTACAGTCTTAAAATATGGAAACAGGTGGCAGGACAGCTGTTTGTCTGAGACACAAAATAATCTATGGCACTCTGCCCATGCTGCTTTATACCTTCTGCAGTGCTCAATTTGACACAAAGCGGGGGGGGGGGGCTTGTTAAAGCAAAGTATTGGACAAATGGCTGATTCCTTCCACTCAAATAGTACTTAGCATCTAGCATATTAAGACCGTATAAGAGGCGTGGGAATGTGTATGGTATCTGTGCTGAACAGCAGATGAAATGATTACAGACAGGCTGAGCATCTTTGCGGCAAGCTGCTTATTTATTGTAAAGTCCTGTTACCATCACAAGCCCTGGAAACACCAGTTTGCTTGCTAATAAAAAATGAATCACAGTCTCATGTGTGGGTTGATGCTTGAGGGGAGCTCCCATATACAGTATATTGGGGTTCTGGCACTGGCACAGCTATCATTACTTAACTGCAAATATTAGCAACAGACTTTCATTTTGACTTTCGACTCTTTTCTTCTTCTTTTCCTTGTATGTACATAAAAAAATGTTGTTCCAGTGCTGCACTTATGCCCTAGTGCTTATTTATGGAGTTGTATAAAACCAGCATAAGCTTCCATTGTGGTGTTCTTGTACTAGGCTTTATAAAGCACATATCATCCACCTTCTCTACAGATTATATGTCAGGCACAAAAATGAGATACATAGATTGAATAGTAGAATGGCTTATAAAATGTACTTATGGAATGTGCTAAAGGTCATGTAACAGTTCAATTGATGTGTCTTTTCAGATAAAATTTAGGCCAAAAATTAATGGTTCCACTTATATTGCAAAAAAAGTAAAATGTATTCAATACACCACATGGATAAGGATTCAAGTTAAACTTTATTGAATACATTTTCACTTTTTTGCTATATAAGTGGAGCTATGCTTTTTTTTATCTATATAGGACTGGGTAGAAGGTAGCAGGATCTCCACTTGTGCCCCTTATTTTGGTTTTTTTTTGTCATGGGGACATTTAGGCCACATCCCTGATCAACTAAAGCCAAGTACTGCTCCGTGGCTCCAAAGCTGTACTTGCTTTAGTTGATCAGGGATGACACGCATCCATAGTTGGGTTTATCCTGAACAAATTTGGACTTTTTGGAGGTATGGATTCTTAGCTTGCTGTAGACCCTTGGGAAACGTTCTTTAAGTTAATTAAGTGATAAACTGCACGATTCTCCTAAAGAGCCCTTGATTAGTACAATGTGCTGTAGGGTTTTTTTTTTAAAGGAGCAGTAACGCTTAAAAATGTAAGTGTTTTAAAGGAATGACAGTATAATGTACTGCGGCCCTGCACTGGTAAAACTGGTGGGTTTGCTTTAGAAACACAATTATAGTTTATATAGACAAGCTGCTTTGTAGCTATTAGGGCTGCCATTCATGCACAGGATACACAGTAGATAACAGATAAATTCTGAAGAATACCATTGTATGCTACAGAGCTTATCTGATATCTGTTGAGTATCCTATGTCTTTTCTCCTTTTTTAGCTATGAATGGCTGCCCCCATGGCTACACATCAGCTTATTTATATGAACTATAGTAGTGTTTCTGAAACAAACACACCAGTTTTACCAGTGCGGTGCATAAGAACATTATATCTTCATTACTTTAAAACACTTTAATTTTTCGGTGTTACTGATCCTTTTAATAGCAAAAGAAACACCGACCACCAGTTTTACATTTTTTGGGTGCCTTGATCTTCAGTGTCTGACATTCCAAAAGTAGTGCAAACACTTGTATAAAATTACAGAATATGAATATGTAAAAAAAACATACATTTCATTAACTGGCTTTCGTGCTACAGCTCAGAAGTTATCTAGAATGGAGGAAATCCTCCTCTTCCTCTCTAGTTACATTCTCAGCTTCCTGACAGAAGAAAAACAGGGGATAACCCCTTAGGGACCACATAACAGCTAGAGTATAGTAAGGAATATTTAATATCCTGGAGATGTATTTAACTCATTATTGGCTCTGAGTGTATCTAACAGTATACTGTATGTCTTATTGCATATTGTATGTTATTGTCTATGCATGATTCAATTATATAATGCACCTTCGTAGGGAGGCAAAGGGTTAATAGCCACACCTCACTGATCTCTTTGCATAAAGTTTTATTGACATCCCCAATTAATATAAATGGCAGCTGTAACTTTCCCCTGCAATTTTTGGTGGTCCCCAGGTCAGAACTATATACAGTACATACGTATTGAGCTGCAGTTAATGCAGGAATCATTCAAACAACCTTCGACTACCATAATTCATATGCCAGCCCGGCGATCTGTGCTGCTTCTTCATAGGATTACGTTAGCTGTTCTTTCAACTTAATATATTCTATATTACTCAGAGACCTTTTTAATGTCTGGCTGGGGAAGAGATGCAGCGATTGATACATAGAATGAGAGAGAATTAGGCTAAAAACTAGGACAGTAGGGTAACTGCTGAGATCATTATCTTACAGCCTGTAAATCTATAGTTTGTTACAGTAGTTCTAATGAATATGTGTATATAGGATTATATTGATTGGTCATGAACTACAGATCCCATATTATAATATGCACCAAACACAGTGTTCCGCTAATAGTCAGGGAATTCACCAGCCAAGCAGCAGTGTATGGCTATACAGTATATGCCAACCTTTGTTATGTATGGAGTACAGGAGCTCAAGGACCAGTTATACTTTTAACCAGTGCTTTTTACCATTAAAGGTGATCTAAACTCTGAAAATGAATATGGCTAGAAACACCATATTTTATATAATGAATTTAACAGAATTAAGGATCAGTATCTCTGGAACTCTAATAGTACATTCTTAAGGGTTGTGAGAAATCATCAAGCAGAAAATGAGGTTCATCTGTCAAAGAAACTGATGCTACATGGGCTGATCATTAAATTATAATGCTAATGGGAATGGTTCTTGAACTGACAGCAGCACAGAGCATGTGCAGTGAATCAGCTGAAAAGAAGATGAGGAGCTACTGGGGCATCTTTGGAGACACAGATTTTCCCTGTAAAAGGGCTGTGTTTACCTTGGGCTGTTACAGAAACCCCAAAACATAATGTGCAGCATTTTTTTGTATGAAGCTTTTGTTAACCTTTAAAGGAGTGGTTCACCTTCTAGTTAACTTTTAGTATGGCCAATTCTAAGCAGTTCTTCAATTTGTCTTTATTATTTATTTATTTTTATAGTTTTTTTATTATTTGCCTTCTTCTTAATCTTTCCAGCTTTCAAATGGGTGTCACTGAACCCACCTGAAAACAAATGCTCTGTTAGACTACAAATGTATTGTTATTGCATCTTTTAGTACTCATATTACTATTCAGATCCTCCCCTAATTATATTCCAGTCTCTCATTCAAAACACTTAATGGATACTAGGGTAATTTGGATCCTAGCAACCAGATTGCTGAAATTGCAAACTGCAGAGCCGCTGAATTAAAAGCTAAATAACTCAAAACCACAAATAATAAAAAAAATGAAGACCAATTGCAAATTGTCTCAAAATATCTCTGCATTATATTAAAGGTTAATTCAAACGTGAGCAACCCCTTTAACTGACGCTTAGGATTACAGACTTGAACAATTTGGAATTATTGGACACTTTTGTCCATTGCTAGCATTTCTGATCACTGTTTAAAAGCAAATATCTTATTGGCTGCTCTGAGTTACAGGAGCTGGAGTAAACTGTGCACATTCATAATGTGAATATGCAGTCAGCAAGACTTGGCTTTTAATGTAAATGTTTTATTAGAAATTTCAAGATCATTTTGGCATTGCAGGGCCGTTTGCCAGGAAATCTGTGGCTGATCTTCAGGATACACTATTAATATTTACATTTAAGTAATAACAGGGTTTCCCTGTTTGTTCTCTGCAATCTTGTATGTTTGACTTACCAAGAGGTTGCACTTAAAGCATTTGCTCTTTAACCATCATTGTCTTACAATGAATTATAAATAATAGAGTTTCTCTGAACAGGTGCCTACTCTTGGCTGGCAAGAGTCATGTTGTGTAGCAAATCATTCTACAGGTACTTATAAATAAATAACCATTCAATATATCCGTTTAGATGTTGAGGTTTCAAGTGAAAAGTCATATATCTTATTACCTTTAAAAGGAACAGCAAAGAGTTAAATATTCTTCTTAGACATCCATTCTGCACTGAGTGCCTTAGCCCAATCTGATTACCATTTATGTCTTATGCCTTATGATCTGCTGCAGTTTAGGCTAGGAGCTCTGTTCTGTGGCAGCATGTATCCACCGGGAAGTTGTTTGTTCTGTGCCGTCTTTTTATGCATTTTACCACATGGCAACGCAAGTGTTCATTTATTTCTGTGCCCTGTTAGTGTGTGCATGTTTGATTGGTATTATATTATGGAGCCATTATCTTTTAGGATATCACTAGTTTTTTAGTAGATTTGTTTTGTACCCCAAAGCAAACAAGAGGACAGCATAGGTGGCTGGCTGACTTTTTATAGACCAGAGAAGAGGGGAAAGTTAGGTTTGCCAGCTAGCCAGTGCTATATGCAGGTCTGGTATTACAGAAGTAAATTAAAAGAAAGGAAACCATTGGATCAATGCAAGAAAGCTGGGGCATATTCTTCATGCAAAAATGACAAGTTATTATTTCACTGAATTGCTGTCTGACACTTGCTGAACATGTCTGACTGCAAAATTTAAAGGGATTCTGTCTGCGATTTTTATAGGGTAGTTTTTATTTCTGAACTACAGATGCAAATACTGCACTGCAAATCATTCACTCTACCATATATACTTTACTATATAAAAAATAATTCCTGAGCCAATAAGCCATCTCAGGTCATTTTGCCTGGTCATGTGCTTTTAGAAAGAGCCAGTGCTGCACTATGGAACTGCTTTCTGGCAGGCTGTTGTTTATCCTACTCAATGTAACTGAAGGAGTCTCAGTGGGAACTGGATTTTTACGATTGGGTGCTGTTCTACGATCTACCAGGCAGCTGTTATCTTGTATTAGGGAGCTGCTATCTGGTTACCTTCCCATTGTTCTGTTGCTAGGCTGCTGGGGGGAGGGGTGATATTACTTAAATTTGCAGTAAAGAGTGACTGAAGTTTATCAGAGCACAAGTCACATGACTGGGGGCACCTGGGAAACTGACAATATGTCTTACCCATGTCAGATTTCAAAATTAAATATGAAAAATCTGCTCTTTTGAAAAACTGATTTCAGTGCAGAAGTCTGCAGAAGCAGCACCACATTATTCATTTATTCTAATCCAACTATGGTTTGTGATATACATGTAGTTCGTTTTTTGTGTGTGTTTCTTATAAAACATAGTTACCCAGAGCAAAACCACAAATGGGTTAGAGCAACCATATGCGTTCTACCTGACATTTTCTTATCACATTATGTGATTAATACTGTATACAACCAGGCACAACTTACTAAGAAGTGCATTATGATGTTTTTTCTGTTGTTTTGTAATCAATACCCCAAGTTTGCTTTATAGTCTGTACAGAGAGGAAAAATTAATAAATAAAACAGTGCCTGGTCATAGTAAAAAAGAACTTTCCACCATGTGCTAAGCACAATCCGGCAACTGCAATGGAAGGACTAAAATAGGCAAAAATGTTGAATTGTGGTTTTAGTAAAGTTTGAATCACATTAAGCTTCAAAGCTCTGCTTACAGTAAATGGAAAGCTGCTGATTATTTTGTTACTGAAGGATGTTGTATCAGATTAACTGTGATGACTGTTTTACTTGTTCGTTAGTTGTTCTTTAAAGGGGTGGTTCATTTTTGAGATAACTTTTAGTATGATGTAGAGAGTGATATTCTGAGACCATTTGCAATTGGTTTTCATGTTTTGTTATTGAAGGTTTTAGGGTTATTTAGCTTTTTATTCAGCAGCTCTTAAGCAATCTGGTAACTAGGGTCCAAATTACCCTAGCAACCATGCATTGGTTTGAATAAGAGACTAGAATATGAATAGGAGAGGGTCTCAATAGAAGGATCAGTAATAAAAAGTAACAATACATTTGTAGCATCACAGAGCATTTGTTTTTAGAAAGGAGTCAGTGATGGCCATTTGAAAGCTGCAAAGGGTCAGAAGAAAAAGGCAAATAACTATAAAACTAAAAAAAAATAATGAAAACCAATTAAAAAGTTGCTTAGAAGTGACCATTCTATAACATAATAAAAGCTACATTAAAGGTGAACGACCCCTTTAAGGAAAATATGGCATATATTAGTGTCTTTAATCAATATAGCGCTGATATATTCCACAGGGTTTCTGCAGGGCCATCCTCAGGGGGGCATTTCTATATAGAAGGAAATTTATGTGCCCATGTTCCTTGTTGTACTAACATATTTCTCCCATTTTATATAGAAATGAGTCACTACTATATTGTTTTGAAATCATTTTATAGACTAGGAAAGAAATAACTAAGGAAAGTGGCACTTGGGGAACAATCTGCTCCTCCTGGAGAGTGCTTATATTCCAGTCATATTGGATATCAATAATGAGGGCTTGGCTTCAAAGACAGACTGCAACCCTTCAGCTCCCAGAACTAGTCCTGCCTGTATGGGGAAAGGAAATTTAGATCAAGTGTAAATTCATTCTTTATGCCTGTATGCGGAAAAGCATTTCTAGGAGTCAAGACTTGCACAAAATAACTAAACAGCAGTCCTGTCAATCTGGATACGTGGAATTTCATTTGTCTTAAAGAGATATCTGAATGCGTAAGAAGTCCTCTGAACACCTGTTGTTTCAAACACTGCACTGGTGGTGCTGGCTGTCCCCAGACTTGGCTTGGTCCCTGAGCATCTGAGAATACATGGAGCCGCACACACTCAAATTGTGTAGTCGGGGAGCTTACCCCAAAAGCATCAACGTTCCACACTAAACATTTTGGTGAAGCAATAAATAGGGTAAGCTCCCCAACTGCATAATTTGAGTGTGTGTGGCTCTGTGTAGTCTCAGATTAAAGAGACATCTGTCATTCTAGAATCACAAAAGAGTAATTTCAGTAACTGTCCATACCACCAAATACTGGCTGCCTTGTGTGCACAGTGTGCGGGTTTAGCCGAGTTAATATATAATGTTTTAAGGCTCCCTTAATCTTGTCAGCTCAGATTTATCACATGCAATCATGTCCATGGCCTGAGCACAGAAACATTGATTTCTGCCTTCAATAAAACTACAACTGGGCTTCCAATAATGTTAATTGGCAATCCTGGGCTGTATCAGAAAATTTACTTGATCAAATGTGATTTTTGTATCAGATTGCGGTCCTTGGCTATTTGTTTAGATCAACAATATGATTTACTTCTTAATGTATCCTGTTACAGCTGCACAGTATGATTTGTTTCTTTAGGTTCTGAAGCAGTTGATGTTTTCCTTAAATGAGAACTAAAGCTTAACTAAAGAAGTAGGTTAGAAATGTTGTACATTATGTTTTGGTCTTCTGTACCAGCCCAAGGCAACCACAGCCCTTTAGGGTAAGGGCACACGGGCAGATTAGTCGCCCTGAATAAGAGTCAACTCTTCTTCAGGGTGCCGCGAGTGCCTCGAGTGCCATCCCACTGGCGATTTTTCATTTTTCATTATAGCCGGCGGGAAGGTAGGGGAAGGCAGTTCGGGGAGATTGTCGCCCCGAATAAGAGGCGATTACCCTAAGCAGTAAAGATCTTTGTCTCCAAAGATGCCCCAGTAGCTCCCCATCTTTTTTTTCTGCTGATTCACTGCACATGCTCTGTGCTGCTATCACTTACTGAGCTTAGGGACCCACTCACAATATACAGTACACATAGAATATAAATGTCACAATAAATGTAACCTCTAAGCTGAGCTTCTCAAAAGCTGCTCAGAGCCCACTGAGCATGTGAGTGTCGCAGACACTTTCCAAGATGGTGACCCCCTGTGACAAGTTTGAAGTCCTGGATCATTGCCGCTATTGACAAGCTGAACCTTTAGGCTGGTGCAATAAAGTATATAAAATATGGCATTTTTAGCTCCTTTAAATGCTCCTGTTTAGCAGCAGAGCATTAAGCACGGTTTTCAAGGTGGACATGCAGGCAGACCTCACCAAACTAATCAATATCTCTCCAATTTGCCCACCTTGAGGAGGAAGATATTGGGTTCATCCAATTGTGGGCCCTATGATTTCTAATGTAGTGGTATAGCTTTTTAGCGTGTGCTGGCAAGCAGCTTGTACTGTCATTTTACCCCAAAACTGTTGAATTATAAGACATTCCCAAAATAATGTCTTGTCAAGGTTCTGCATTTAAGAGGCATCAGAGGTTGTGGGATACAGCTTAGCTAGCCTGTACAAGGTATAGTTGTATGAACGTCTCTCTCATAGATTTATTCAGCTCAGGTATTTGTTGTAGGGCCCTGCCGGTCCCCAACCGCCAGGCCGCGGACAGTTTTGAACTGGGCCGCCAAGCCTAGGGGTCAATTAACTAATTGGATGCTATAAACTCCTTATTTCATATACATATCCAGGACTTCAAACTTGTCACAGGGGGTCACCATCTTGGAAAGTGTCTGCAACACTCACATGCTTAGTGGGCTAAATGGCTAAAAATGCCTTATTTTATATACTGAACTTATTGCACCAGCCTAAAGTTTCAGCTTCTTAATAGCAGCAATGATCCAGAACTTCAAACTTGTCACAGGGGAAAGTGTCTACGACACTCACATACTCAGTGGGTTCTGAGCAGCTGTTGAGAAGCTAAGTTTAGGGTTTGTCGCAAATTTTCAAGCAGAAGATGAGGTTGGCCTCTAATATAAGCAGATTATCTCTATTAATTACTAATCGGCCTTATATTGTGACATTTACAGTATATCACCTGGACCCATCTGTAGTTTTTCTGGTATCCCGGTCGGCCAGTTCAACACTGAGCATCTCCTACCTGTTTATCTATCAGTGCCCTGGGTAGTACCACACAAAAAATGGAGATCATAGAAGAGGTAGAGACCAATAAAGAGAGGAGGTGGAGCAGTTATAGAAAAAGTAAGAAAAAAGGTGTTGGGGTTAAAACATTACTATTACATTACACAATAAATATTAAATTAGTATAGGTATATTTGTTTAAATTAAATAGTTTTAAAATCAGCAGTTTCCTATCTAAGTAGTCACTTGCCACTGTATCTGTTAGTACAATGTGTCTGATGTACAGGAAACATCTAACAATTAAGGAAGGAGATTCTGGAACAAGTATCCCATAGAGGCCCAAGACAGTACAATGAACACAGGCTCTGGAAATTCCTGCCTGGGAATAAGTACAATTAATTGTAACATAGACAGCCATTTTGCACGTCACTGTTTCTATTTCTGCAAGCAGGTGCTTCCATCTGCATGCCTCTCATATGTCCAGCCTTTCTCTGCATTTTCATTTTATTTGGGTTAAAATTATACTTCTTAAAGAAAGTAAAAGAAGGCACTAAAAGAAAATAAACAAAGGGGAATAAATGTGGTTTCTGCTTTGAAACTGTGTGTTTTATAGAGACTATTTCAGAGCGCTGCTATGATTGGTAGCGTTCTGTAGCCTTTCTATAAATTACATTTTTACATCCCAGAAAACACTCAACCTGGTAGTGGTCTCTTGTGTCTGAATAAGAGTTTGTTCTTTTTAAATGGAATTTAATACTCACATAAAACCAAATTAAAAAACTTTTATAGTGAAAGCTTTTTTTTCATTAATAGTAACTTTTTATTAAGTTTTCATTAACAACAAGAAAGAAGGAAATAAAGAAGGAAGGGAAAAGAAGGGTAGACATGGAGAAGATATAATGGAATTACACAGTAGACTTATTTGGTCGTTGTTGCGGGTGAATCCAGCCAAAGAGACCATATACTTTCAAATTTCTATGGACAGCCTCTGGCAATATACGTTAACGTATAAAGTTCCAGCTGGGAATTAATTTTAAGATTTATCCATTTTTTAAGCGTAGGAGGTGTTGGCCCCATCCAGTGTAGGGCTACCGTTTTCTTGGCATAGAACAAAAGTGCTCTCATCAATAATCTTGAGTGGATTCTGGGTACCTCCCAGTAGACAAGTAGCTGGGTTCAATACTTGTGGCAGAGCCAATTTGTCGGCTAAAAACTGCATTACTTTTTTCCAAAATTTCTGTATCTCTGGACAATACCATATAAGGTGTATAAAATCCGCATCTGGTGAATTGCAGCGAGGATATCTGGAATGCTCTAGGCTTTTTAAAGCTATTTTTGCTCCAAGGAATATGTGGTATAGTTCTATTCTAAAAACATTTTCCAATGTCTTATCTTACCCATAGTCAGGGATTAATGGCTAATCTTCCTCCATGCGTATTGTAAAATGTGCTCTGTATTCGAGACTGTGGAGAAAAAAATATTTAAGGTAACCCTTCTGGTAGTAACACCTAGTTATTGGTTACTGTTAGTATTATCTGTAACCAGCATATCCTCATTTCAACAAGATTCTTTTTTGTTTTCATACGCTTAGGGGCCGATTCACAAAATTCGGGTGAAGAATTCGAATGAAAAAAATTCGAATTTCGAAGTAATTTTAACTTCGAAATTCGACCCTTAATGAATCTGCCCCTAACTGTCACAGGTTCAATGCCCAATTATAGGAATTGCTGAATCGTGTTCCTGGGTTTCCTATGTTCCTAATTTACTGTTGTAGATATCAGGGTTTTAGATTAAAATTATATTTAAGGGTTATGTATAAACTAGAATGATTATAGAACAGGACACTGCCACAGAACAGCTGTGTTAGACTCTACACTTCAAGGTTAGAGGCCTTTCTACTAATTCTGCTAGACCCTGATTCTGATTCTTGCTGCCTGCCGTATTGAACTCTTGCCTGGATTTGACTACGCTTACGCCTGACCCCTTTGGATACTGCAAACTTGGACTTTAACCCTAAACTTCCTCCTTCTGACACTTACAGAATTGTTATAGTTTAGTCTAGTATCCTCATTTTATTATGTGTAAAAATGAATTGCTTTTCTTTCCAAAAATAAAAAAAACTTCCAAGAACAAGCCACCAAATTTTAACTCTTTAACAAATTGCCTCATTGAATGGCTTTTCCTAGATAACATATATGTGATAAAATACAGATTTAATAGCACCTTGAAACCAATATAACCAATCTATTTGGAGACCCACAGTCCAGATGAGTACGGTACCTCCAACAAATTTTAAATCCCTGAACATACTAAAATCATTTTGGTATAATGGGCTGAGCATGTGGTACTGTGGATTATTAGTCCTATACATCAAAAAGTTGGATGGCACTGTACTAAACATTGTGCTTTTTTAACAACTGCCTTATACTGAACAGGGGTTTCATTGGAAAATATGTTTATATCAAATATAAACATTTCTGAGCCATTCACTTTATTTTGCATAACTGCCTGCCATAGATGTTTGTTCCTATAAATACTGGGCCTTTGAGATTCTATACTTCTTATTAATATATTTCGTATTTAATAATAGCAATGTTGCTTTTTTTTTAACTGAAGGGACCACACATGGTTCCAGCTTCTTATTCTTAAGACTTAAGTGCTGGGAGAATGGAGGGGTATTGGGGAACTTTTGAACAAATTATGATTTGGTTACTGAAGCTAATGTCTCCATTTATGTGTTATAAAGAGGTTCCTTATGCTGACACTTTTCTGTACCAGTGCCACCCTAAGGATGAAAAGTAGCCCAATAATTTGTTGATAGTGTGAGGAAATAGCTGTATTATACATTATTGTCTGCTTTAAATCAGCTGGCTATTATAGTTTGCTGTAGGAACATGATGTAAAAATGTGCAGGTGAAATATTTTCTCGTTTGGTTTGTTGTATTAGGTATAGCCATGAGGATTGCAACAAATACCATTAATACACTTATACAGTGCTCATTCCCTGTACAAAGCATACGGTTGATTTATAAGTTCCAAAATTTTCCGCAGAGCTGTTCAATAAATGGACATGTATACTTTGAGAAAGGCCTCGGAGGCCGAAAAGTTAGGCTGTAAGCTCTGCAATAAAAACATTTGTATTTATATCAAGAAAACCTGTGAGTGCGGATCTTCTTGGATTTATAATGGATAAAATTATGGCTACTGTACCCAGGCACATGAACTTTTTATTTGATAGTGCCGGCTTTTTGTGACATTGTGTGTGAATATATATATATATATATTTTGTCCTTGAGAAAGGTTCCTGTGGGGAACCGAAACGTCGGATTTAATAAACCTTTTTTTCTTGATTTTCAACATATCGCATGTTTGGAATTTTTCATGCAAATCCTGTGAGTGCCGGCACCACGTGCAATTTCTGTTTATTTTCTAACCAGAGCACCCAGGTATCTCTGTATTTTTTGAGGTGTGCAGCTTGTACCCACCTTTCCCTATATATATATATATATATATATATATATACCAATGTTTTACAGACCAGCACCCCCTTTAATATAAGACAAACAATCTTTTATTGCATCTTTATCCAACGTTTCGGTCCCTTTTGGGACCTTTTTCAAGCATTACATTGGTGTATACAAGATTTACCGTGCACCCCTGCCTTTATCAAGATTGATTTTGGAGTGCGGATACTCATCTGGAAGATATATATATATCTACATATATATATATGTAGATCTATATATATATTTTTTTTTTGTTGAACATACTGAATACATACCAGCCGAGAACCGATAGGTAAAGAGGGCACTGTTCATTCCAAGATTAAAGCCATAACTTATATCTTACAGAAAGTAGGGATGCACCGAAATCCTTTCTGAAAAATTCGCCCAAATACTGAACCGAATCCGAATCATAATTTACATATGCAACTTAGGTGTGGGGGAAAATTTTTACTTCCTTGTTTTGGGACAAAAAGTCACGCGATTTCCCTCCCTGTCCCTAATTTGCATAGGCAAATTAGGATTCGGCCGGGCAGACGTATTCGGTCGAATCCAAATCCTGCTGGAAAAGCCTGAATCCTGCCCGAATCTCGAGTTGCATCCTGAATTTGCTTCTTCTCCTTGCTCATCGGTGTATTCTACAGAGGTTTTTGGGAGAAAACATGTTAGACACATTTCAAGTTGAATTTCCATTTTTGTATACAGTACAAGTATGGGATCTGTTATCCAGAAAGTTCTGATCTACGGCCGTCTCCCATAGACCCCTATTTATCTACGCAATCCTTACTGGAAACCAACCTAAATTTAATTAGTCTTAAGGTATGAAGATCCAAATTACGGAAAGAACCTTTATCTG
The DNA here is from genome assembly GCA_038501925.1 of Xenopus petersii. Lineage (NCBI taxonomy): Eukaryota > Metazoa > Chordata > Amphibia > Anura > Pipidae > Xenopus > Xenopus petersii. The sequence continues at coordinate 45,965,591 of CM076683.1, read as the reverse complement.
GAAAACCCCAGGTCCCATATCTGTAATATGATTTGATAGATTCTGAGCAGTTTTCAGCATTTCCTCTTGTACAATTAATGGTAACGTGTTTACAGGAATGGGGTCTGTTATCCAGAATGCTTGGAACCCAGAGTTTTCCAGATACAAGTGTGTAGCCATAACATGGAGTACCATGACTTAAAGCTACTAAATAACATTTCAGTATTCATTAGGGATGCACCGAATCCACTATTCTGGAATCGGCCGAACCCCCGAATCCTTCGTGAAAGATTTCGCTCCCCGCCCCCAATTTGCATTTGCAAATAAGGATTTGGTTCGCCGGGCAGAAGGATTCCCGAAGGATCCGAATCCTGCTGAAGAAGGCCGAAACCTGGCTGAATTCGAACTGAATCCTGGATTCATTTCATCTTTAGTATTCATGTGTTGAAAATAATTGTATTTCCCTAGTTTCCCCAATAACTGTGATCTGGCTCCATTGCAATTAGGAAACAACAGATTTGACCTTTGTGTTTGTAAAAAGTATTCAACCTTTGTCAGGCTGAGAGAATCCCGAATAACCCCAGCTGATTTAGCGTTAGGGATTGAATAACTGCTTAATAAACTGCTTAGTGGTTAAATATCAACAAATTCAAAGCACAAAATGTAAATGGCTCTTCCTGAGAAGGGCCAAATACACTGGAATATAACAGTGAGTGGTGTTGAAGAGTTTAAAAAGGTTGTTTAACTAGCAGCTTCTGTGCTAGCTGGGAATATACAGTTCACAAAGGAACACAATTTTCCATTGAGTCTAAAGACTGTTTCTTTCTCCTTATTTCTCTATTAGTATTTATTTCCAACAAATGAAGCATTCCTACAGATGATGAAGCCATGGATTCTTAATGGAAGTGGCCTTACATTGGATTTGTTCTCTTATCCAAAGAATTTGCCCTCTGTAAAAGCTGAACGTCTACTCTGGGGCACCACTGTACTTGGTGGCAATTACTTGTCTTCTTTTCTATACTTTTGCGGTGTCAAAATATTTTCTGTCACCCCGAAGAAGAGGTGATTTGTCCACGGTGCGACTTATCAAACCTGCCCGTGTGCCCTTACCCTAAATCCTCTTGAGGCTGTACCAGGACTTTAGTGGAAAAAACAGGAAGTAAAGCTTTTTCTTTTTTCTCCTTCTCCTTGATTCTTTATCAGCCAGGTTTGGAAGGCTTAGCCTTCTCTATCTGCTCATGGCTTTGACATTTGGTTTGTAGGCTGTATACTGCTATATCTGACATCTGTTACTCCAACATCCTGTTCTCCAAACAACCAAAAACCCAGATTATCAACTTCTTGCTCCACACTATGCTTTTTTTTTTTTAATTTGTTCAGTGCTAGATATACCTTAATAGCTTAATAGATAGTCAGCGACTCGACAACAGATGGTGGTACAACTGATCCCATGACCACAATTCTATGCGATTCTTCTGTGCCAGACAGTCCATATATTGCCTGAGTAAAGAACGGACAACACATTACTTATCACTGAGTGATTCCTGGCACTTTTCTTTGTGCAACTAAAGGTGGCCATACACGGGCCGATAAAAGCTGCCGACAGACAGTGTCGGCAGCTTATTGGCCCGTGTATGGGGCCCCCCGACGGGCTTCACCGATCGAGATCTGGCCGAAAGTCGGCCAGATCTCGATCGGATGGGACAGAAAATCCCGTCGGATCGCGGCCGCATCTATTCGTTGATGCGGTCCCGCGATCCGACCGCCCATTAAGGCCTCGTTAGGATCCGATCGTTGGGCCCTAGGGCCCACGATCGGATCGGCCCGATATTGCCCACCTCAAGGTGGGCATATCGGAGGGAGATCCGCTCGTTTGGCGACATCGCCAAACGAGCGGATCTATCAGTGTATGGCCACCTTTACTTGGATTGCAAAGAGATCTGCCCTTAGAAATGTGATGTTTCAAAGCATGTTTCTGTGTTTTTCTAGAGATAGGCAACTGGTCTGACCCATAATACCCTGGAAAACTGCCGTAGCAAATGGGACATCTGTTGTTCTATCAACTTAACCCACAGCTGCTGAGATGTCTCCCAGGATTCTCAGTCCAAAAAGCTCTAATCCTATGCCACTGTTGTTGCATCTGAACTAGAAATAATTCCAGACTATTTTATAGCAATATAATTTTCAAAACATACACACTGTACATTAGTGAGTGTTGCTAGCTCCCAGTTTACTACTCTGTACAGATCATGAAACTGGTCTCAGATTCTAAGCATTTTAAGTTGATAATTAGGAAACTAACTAGTACTAGCGTTACTATACACAATCATCTGAAACAATGATTAAAAAGTGACTGGCAGCCTGTTATTACCTTACAAAATCTATCCCAATAAAAAAATTCAAATGAAGTAATGCTCCTAGTTATTCTAAACAATTCCTCCTCTCCCTGTTACATATCCATTTGAGAGAAGCGTGATTGCTATAGTGGGTCCTTAGCAATATGGGGGTTCCCTAGTTAGCAATGTAACTTCTACAGTGGTTTGGTCAAATGTGACAGAAAGGCAGATTGGCTATTAAAAGGTGCATATGGGCTTTTCCACCCAGTCATCTTCTTGGTCTGCCTCAGTCCTTGCTGGTACTAATACCACCCAATTATGTCATCGGGCCTGTTTGGTCATGCATGAGACATTTTGTTTATTAAATATTGGGAGGCTTAGCTGATATTTGGGTAACAAGGAGAAAGCAACAAAAATGGCCAAATATAGGGAGGCATAACCTAAGGCTATAATGGGATCCATGGTGCCACAGCAGGAAAATTGGGAGGGAGCTGCCCTCACTGAGCTTTATTTTACCATTCGTGTTTTTTTCCTCCATCTTTTTTTATCTTACAGTAATTGCATGAACTTCTGTCATTATTAAAGTTTGTAAATGTTGATGTAAGACTACTCAGCCCCAGAGCCCCTGGTGCACTATCTATTTTCTCTATTCTTAAGAGTTGGAGCAGTGTAGAAAATCACTTTCTTATGACAGCCTAATGTGAAAGAGAACTACGCTGGATGTTGGGGATGTTTTTTTCTTTGCTTCTTCCTTATGTTGAGATTGCCTTGGGGAAGACACTGGCTGGATTCTCACCACCATCATTTTACTTTTATAAAACATATTTTAAATGGAAGTTCACAAAAATAAGGAAACTTTTGAAAGAAGGGATGAGAAGGAAGCCTAGGAGACTCAAAAAGCAGTTGGTGCCTGGAATTACTGCCTAATACATAAATTCTTATAAAGGACTCGATCAGAAGATATGTGCTGGTCATTGTCTGTTCAAATGAAACCATCCCAATAAAGGGAGCTATGGTTAAAGGAAAACTATACCCCCGAACAATGTAGGTCCCTATTTTCATAATACAGGTATGGGATCCGTTATCCGGAAACGCATTATCCAAAAAGTTCCGAATTTCAGAATGGCCAACTAATTTTTAAAAATATATTTTTAAGATATAATTAATCCTTATTGGAAGCAAAACCAGCCTATTGGGTTTATTTAATGTTTACATGATTTTCTAGTAGACTTAAAGGGGTTGTTCACCTTTGAGTTAACTTTTAGTATGATGTAGAGAGTGATATTCTGAGACAAGTTGAATTGTTTTTCATTTGTGGTTTTTGAGTTGTTTTTGAGCTTTTTATTCAGTTTGCAATGTCAGCAATCTGGTTGCTAGGTTCCAAATTACCCTAGCAACCATGCATTGATTTGAATAAGAGACTGGAACATGAATAGAAGAGGTCTGAATAGAAAGATGAGTAATAACAATACATTTGTAGCCTTACAGAGCATTTGATTTTTAGATGGGGTCAGTGACCCTCATTTGAATGCAGGAAAGAGTCAGAAGAAGACGGAAAATAAATAAAAAAAACATAAAAAATTAATACTGAAAACCTATTGAACAATTGCTTAGAATTAGCCATTCTATAACATACTAAAAGTTAACTCAAATGTGAAAGATATGGAAAGATCTGTTATCCAGAAAACCCCAGGTCCTGAGCAGTTTGGATAACAGGTCCCATACCTGTAATATATTTTGTAGTAGTATGTGCTATTGGGTAATCCTGTATGTATTTAAGAATTAATTTTAAGAATTAAGGACCGCCCCCTGGGATCCTACTATTCACGTTGCATACAAACAAACCATACATGTTAGGTCACATGAGCCAATTAACAGACAGAACTCTGTATTTGCTTCCAAACTTCTTCCTGTTACAGTAAGAGCTGTAGTATTTCTGGTCAGGTGATATCTGAGGCAGCACAGCAACCATCATAAAATGGTGGTTCAAGGTAAAAGATATAAAAGGCAATCTATATATACTGATATCTATATTTCAGTTTGTTCTTGAACATGCCACTAATATGATGTATTTGTTACTTAAGTATTCATTTTGAGGGTATAGTTTTCCTTTAAGCATGAGTATGAAAGAACTATAAAATAAGAAGGGAAAAGTCAGCTTAACAGCCATTGCATGGTCTATATACAGTGACCAGAGGCTGGGAAGTGAATTCCAGTGTCAAGAAGGTATGGCATAATTTATAAAAGAAACCTAAGCCTGGAGCAGAGCAGCTGAACTCACAGTACAATGTACTACATGCTGTATGTTTTACCATGGTTACCTGATCTACAGATCATGCAGTTAAAGTAGAAGGAAAGCTATGGAGGCATTTTATCGCCAATAGATTAGCTGCAAAAGTGCAAGCTAGAATGCTATATTTATTCTGTAGAATGCTTTACCATACCTAGGTAAAAATCTCTAGAAGCTCTCTGTTTGTTAAGGATAGCAGCTGCAGTATTAGCTTGGTGCGACATCACTTCCTGTCTGAGTGTCTCCCTGCTCAGCAAACTGAAAATGCTCAAGTCCTAGCCCTGGAGGTTTAAGCTGAAGGCAGGAGGAATGATACAGAAGCCCATGTGTACACAACAGAAAGAAAGATATGCTGTGTTTCTTTTGACAGAGGACTCAGAGCAGCATTACTTTGAGGGTTTACTGGTATATTTAGGTGGACCTTTTTGATAAGGCTTACTTATAGTAATAAAAGCAAATATCTTAATGGTTGCTATTGGTTACTGTATATGGATAACCTTTGCCCATGTTATTACTTAACCACTTTGCTGCTCACTACTATCCTATAATAATACAAAAATACAATTTCTACAGGGCCAGTTTGTACTTATTTACAAGATTTAGATTTGGCAAATCAGAGCACTAGTGTAGCTTTAACTGGCAGAATAAACACCAAGCCTAACAAATTCCAACTGTTCTTTTATGAAAAGATCAGGATTAATTTTAGATTTTAAACAGTTTTGTATTCATTTCCAACCATGGCCTATGAAAGGCCCATAATGATCAGCATCACCTTATTGTTGTGCCAATATTCACATGCCATTTTATCTGGACGAATAAAGAATTCTCGCCAAGAACAAGGGCTTACCCAGGCCAGCAGGGTCCCCTTCATGTTAATCAACATACAAAAGGAAAGTGACTGTCAAAGGGATTGTGTTACAGGCCAGTCAGGATGCTGCCTCCGTCCTTCTTCCTCTCAGTACAATGTCAGTTATATCATCTTCCTTCCTAAACTAAGCCACTCGCAAGGTCTAACTGTATGGAGCTCCCACAGCTTAGTGAGCCTTTCAGTCAATTCTCTGTCAAGAACATTCCCCTGAGATGTGGCTCTGCCGATGTGACAATATAAAGCTGAAACATTCTGGTTTTAAAGCAGACATCCATATTATTCCATGGAAAATACATGAGTAGGGGAGCACTCTGTTTTCTTGAATAAAAACACAGTATATCTCTTCTGTATCATCTTACCAGATCCTCATACTTACAGTTGTGTTCAGAATAATAGCATTCCGACATCATTAACCTGATCAATCACTTTTGGTTGAAATGATATTTCTACATGCCAATAATTTACTAGTAGGTGTAGTAGAGTAATAGAAAACCAACAGACCCAACAGTCATGACTTGCATGCTGCTGATTCTGTGTAATTGAATCATGAATTGAGGCTTGTTCCAAATAATAGCAGTGTGGAGTTCAATTAGTGAGGTCATTAATTCTGTGAAAAAACAGGTGTCAATTACAGCCCAAATGGAGAAAGGAAGACAGCAAATGTTGTGCATGCTGGTTATCGTGCATTTCTCTCTGAAAATCTGAGTAAAATGAGTTGTTCCAGACATTGTTCAGAAGAACCGAGTACTTTGATAAAAAAATAAGTGAAGAAAATGATAGGCTGTTCAGCTCAAATGCTTTAAAATGGCAACCTAAACCTGAAAGATGTTTATCCATTCGAATGGATAGAAGAATAGCCAAAATGGCAAAGACCAATATTAGCTCCAGGAAGATCAAAGAAGTTCCAAAGTTACCTGTGAAACTATCAGCAAGATGCCCCCGCAAAGTCCCATTGTTTAAAAAAAGATGTGTGCTGAAGAGGTTAGATTTTTCTTTTTGGGTCTAGGGGACAAACATAGTTTGTTCCCCAAACACTGAATTGAAGCCACACAGTACAGTGTGAAGCATGGTGGCGCAAGCATTATGATATGGGGATGTTTCTCGTACTATGTTGTTGAGCCTATTTATCTCATTCCAGGGATCAGTTTCAATACATCAAAATACCTTATGCCGAAGAGGAAATGCACTTGAAATGGGCAACAACCCCAAACACACCAGTAAATGAGCAGCATCTTCGTTCCAGACCAACAAGATAAACTTTATGGAGTGTCCAGCCCAATCCCCAGACCTTAATCCATTAGAAAACTTGTGGATTGACATAAAAAATGCTGGTTCTGAGGCAAAACCAAGAAATGCAGAAGAATTGTGGAATGTAACAGGTGCCAGAAGTTGGTCGACTCTATGCAACACAGATGTACAGCAGTTCTCAGAAACAGGGGTTATACAACTAAATATTAGTTCAACGATTCAAAGGAAAGCAAAATCTTGAAACATTTTTCAGTTTATACAGTGAATCTGAGTTTGTAAAGAAGAATGCAGACTTCTATTTTTGAACAGCCTAATATTCCCTTTTCTTCACTTTCTGTAAAGAAATAACACACATTTGATACATTTGTCTTCATGATTTGATTAGGAATAGAATGTGCAGTGTTCCCAATGCATTTGTGTGTATGGAAATAAAAGCTATCACTATATAAGGATTTTGAGCTTTATTCGCTTTTTTAAACACACTGCTATTGGGTCCTATATCTTTGCTCACCATCTCTTGCTAAACACAAATATTGCTGCACTAGGCTATGCCACATGACAAAGTCTGGACAAACATATGGGCCCAGAGCTGAAGAGCTCCAAAGATTTCTTTATATGACCATTTTATATAATCGAGTGGTAGAACCCATAAAATATTCACCCCCACCACATGCACAGCATTGCACATTACTGGGATTTTAATGAAAAGGAACTGAATGTTACAACCTATTTATAGAGGGTCAATTTTCCATTCAAGAAAAAAAATGAACTAAAAACAAAAAAAAAATTAGCCTGGGAAAAAAACGAGCACAAGGACCGCACATCTGTGTTTATTTCCCAGTTGCTATGCTGGAGAAAAAAGTATAAGTTTGCAGGGGAAAAAAATAACTGCTACACAGTCAAAGCACAAAATGAGGATTGGCGTGACGGAAGCTAAGCAAGGCATTTATCAGTGGATTACTTGAAACTGAACTGGCCTTTCTAACAATCTGCACACTAGGGGGCCGATTCACTCAACTCGAGTGAAGGGTTCGAATGAAAAATACTTCGAATTTCGAAGTATTTTTTGGGTACTTCGACCATCGAATGGGCTACTTCGACCTTCGACTACGACCTTCGACTTCGAATCGAAGGATTCGAAGTAAAAATCGTTCGACTATTCGACCATTCGATAGTCGAAGTACTTGCCCTTTAAAAAAAACTTCGACCCCCTACTTCGGCAGCTAAAAGCTACCGAAGTCAATGTTAGCCTATGGGGAAGGTCCCCATAGGCTTGCCTGTGATTTTTTGATCGAAGGATTTTCGTTCGATCGTTGGATTAAAATCCTTCGAATCGTTCGATTCGAAGGATTTAATCGTTCGATCGAACGAAAAATCCTTCGATCGTTCGATCGCAGGATGTGCGCTAAATCCTTCGACTTCGATATTCGAAGTCGAAGGATTTCAATTCGAGGGTCGAATTTCGAAGTATTTTTAACTTCGAAATTCGACCCTAAGTGAATCGGCCCCTAGGTTGCAAACCCACACACAGCAGCATATATAGCATCTTACCCAAGGGACAGAAACCACTTATTCTACAATACATATTGCATGACCCTATTTTAGCGGAAATTCATTCATTTGGATACATTTCTGAAGACTTTCAAGTAGCTCCAGGTATCCCCAGTTTCAGTGGGTGCACTTACACACAATTTGCAACAGGAGGTAGTAAAGGCTATTTCGCAGTTCCAACATCATTCTCTGCAAATCTTACTGTGTGTATTGCTGTGTGTATGGGTATTACTGTGATGAAATCAAGAAAAAAAAAAACCTGCTGCTTTTAGGTAGGAAGCACATAATTGTCCACTATAGCCAGGGGCATAACTAAAGAGGAAGCAGACTCTGCAGCTGCAGGGGGGCCCAGGAGGTATAAGGGCCCCCCACAAAGCCCTAAATAATGAAGAATTTCAACATATATTGTAAAAAAGGGACAACCTCTGTTTATGTTGGGGCCTTAAAATTAATTTGCTGTGGGGCCCAGTAACATCGAGTTATGCCACTGGCTCTAGCCTTAAGAGTTGCAATCTATGGAACTGGGGGACCTAACCCAAACCATGGAAATCAGCCCAGATCATTATTCCTCCGAGTCCACTTGAAATGACTTTTACACTGCTCCAGCTTGATACTGCACATAGGGATGATAGGTTAATCTGCCTCCAGTAACCCATAAAAACGCCACACTCCTTACAAAAAGTTCTTGTGCTAACATTTGTTCCAGGACCCAGTTTGGAGAACATCATTTCAGAGGGAGTGTCCAGATACTTTTGCCCATTGTGTGGGTGTGAAGACACATACTTACAGAAGAGGAAAGGGGAAATCTCTGAAGCTTGTGCTGTCCTCAAGGGGCTGGAAACCCTAGAACCAGATTTCAGTTGAAACAAACATATAATATAAGAAGTTATTTTCGTTCCACATCTTTATTTGCATTTTTCAGTTAATAAGGGTTCCATATAACACATCTGAAAGATATGAATTTTTGATTCTACTGTATTGACCTCTGTACAGACAGAAGATTTTAGGTACACTGTTAGAATTTCCTATCCTTACATCTACTGTATATACGATCTTCAGCTACATAATGTTGCCAGTTACATCATATCATACAGAAAAATACACGACTTTTGATATTCACAATATTTAATTTGTACACCAATGTAACTATAGAAGCAACTTCTCAGGACAGGAAATGTGGGTACAAGAAAGGATTAGAGCACATTAATTGTTTGGTCCAATATAATCATGTAGTGGTTTGCTTTATCCTTCCGTTTAAAGGTTGGGATGTCCAATCTGAAGTCCTCCAACTGTTGCTGTACTGCAATTCCCAGCATCCTCAGTCAGCTAAATGCAGATACTGTACATCCCTTATTTACTGGAGAAATTGACAGACATCACATGCACCATCATTCACTTATGGACAAAAACAGATCAATATCTGTACACCCACTATCAGTCATACACATCTAATAAGGCTATTATTATACATCTATATGCATCGTTAACTGTCCACACAGCCAGTCACAACTGAGCACCGTATATACATATGTATATATTTATATATAAACATTTGGATACAGCAGACACATAGGAATAATTACAAAGTGCCATTCCAAGGATGCACATCATAAAAATATTTACAAAGCTCAGAAGAAACAAAGTTATTAGCCTAATAAAAAACAAAAAAACAACATAAAGTATTGCCAATGCCCTTAGGGATTTGTGGAAAAGTAATTCTCACTTTGTATACTGCAGGTGAATTCTCTATTATAACTTCTTTAAGTTCCCTGCTTAAAGAGTTTAAGCAAAACCAGTTCAGTGGCTTCACCGTCTCTATGTAGGTATTGCACTACAATTATAAATAGGTGGCAATGAGGTGCCGCAATACCAATATTATAGGAATAAATCATCTTAAAAATTACGACGTGCAAGTCGGCTTGTCTCAGTTATGGACAGAAACTAAAAGAAATATACAAAAAAAAAAGCTTATTTAAGATGTAGTTTATGCAAACCAGTGTGTAACTACAGAATTTCTAAAAGATATGAAATCTTTGGTAATATTTTTAGTATACAACTTTTAGGTGCATGCCACCTAGTGGGGTCATAACTTAGTCCCCCAAAGTCTGTGCATCTGCTTAAAAATCAATGACGATGAGGGGAGGGAAGGTCACTTGTCCTAATTATGGCACCCAACGGACATACTGATGAAACATATATTCCTACCCCTGAAACCTGCAGATTAATTGTGCTTCTTTCTACAAATGCTCAGTGGAAGAACATTAGCCAGGTTTTTATTGTTGCTGAGGGTGCACCCATTTTTGTTTGGCACAATTAATTCTACAAACCAAGTAAGGAAAACTCTCAAAACTAAAGGGCACGTATCAGTTTGGTCAAACGTACAGTTACAAGATACAGCTTATTTGTTTCATCCACTCAGCAGTAAACAAAGATGCAAAGAATAACTGATGGACTTGCAGCAGAAATTGTTCTTAAAACAAACACAAACATGAAGCCATGTATTGGCAGATATACTACCATGACTTGTCGAGTCAAAATACAGGTACATACTGGACACCAGCAATGGGAATATCCCAGAATTGCCTCTGAAATGCATTTACTATGTTTTACTAGCTATCCAGAGAAATAGTAGGATATGCTATATGTTTCTAACAAGGTCATGTTCATTTTTTTTATTATACATATGCAAATGTTTTCTTTATTATGGTACAAATGTAAAGAAGTGGAACTTGATCATTACACCTAAAATACTAAGGAATCTGGAAAGCAACAATGTAAACAGCTCAGGTAGATGTGGTTCAGTTTGACCTGCACCTGGCAACAGGAAAAAGGAATAGAATTGTACGGAGAAAAAAAATTACAAGTTGATAACTACATTGTGGGACAGATCTCTGTAGAGAATGAAATCGAAAGAAGTAACAAACACATCAAAGGGAGAACGGATTGTCACTACCGTATAAACTGGGAGGCATTCTAGGCGAGCTTAAAGACGGCTTTGGGACATGATGCTCTGGAACACTGCATCTAATGCGGAGAAGAGCTTGTGATATCTGCAAGCCTCTCGGGATGATGCCAACATAAAAACATTATTGCTTTGGTTCTATCACAGACACACTTGGGGACATGAAAATAAGAGAACTCAGGTCTGGAATCAAGAGAATGTAAGAAAACAACAAGGCTTTCTCTTTGTAAGTGCTAAACATGAGACTTGTAAGTGCTCTTCACAAATTATGCCCTAGGTAATGCTCAAGGAGAAGCCAGATTTACACTTTTTATATTAAAAACACAGACTCTATACAATAAAACATTCTAGATGAGCTGATGAGTGAATTATTTGCTAGCACGTGCACAAATAAAATGTCCTATATGGCAAACACAAACTAAAATGGTAATAAATAATTGCCAAAAAGTTCAATTAAAAGAAAGGTGAGGGTGGAAAAACTCAAGACAACAAAATGGAATAAACACAAAGTAAGTATTCACAGCCATTAAGATGTTGTTAATGGTGTCAAGTCAGCATTAAATGACATGGCAACAGCTGGTTTGACTAGCAGTACATAGAAGTCCCTCCCTGGGAGTTCGCTGGATATTCACAGATATTGTTTTTTCACAAAGAGGTAGCTGTAACACATTATTTTTAAAGTTTTTGTTCTTTAAAAGTTCTTTGTCTTTAACGGTGTCTGACATTTGGTCAGAAAATAATTTTACACTTCCAGCCGGTGCGATTTTACTGGCAATGCCGTTCGAGCCGACGCACATTTTCCAACTGGATTTCTCCTGGACTTTAACACTAGAAAAAGAGAGATTATTTTGAGAGTCAATTATATACTTAGCCCCGTTATGTAGCTGCGTGCCCAAACAGAGGCTCATTAGTTTTAAACTTTCCACCAACTCTCCAGCACTTCTGGGCGATTGCTGTACAGAGTTTGCAGATCCAGTGCAGTTGCGAGTGTTTCCAGACTGGTTGTTGTTGTTTCCACTTGATGTGTTAGAGGGACTGCCACCTCCTTTGTTATCGCTTGGGTTTGTTTTGTCAACGCCAGTGCTTCCATTGCTTGGTTTACTTTGCCCCCCACCATCACCTTGATTGCCTGGGGGCCCTTCACTGCTATCGCGTCTATGCCAGGAATAGGTAAATCCACTATCTTTATCCAGCCTGCGCCTGCTCTCGGAATCGTCATCGCTAGTTTCTGAGCTACTGCAACTTGATCCACGCCCTTGGCTTTTCCTTCGATTATATCTCTTGTGAACAGTGCCTGGAGATGCAATGTTCATTTTTAATCTGCTCAGTTTAGGGGGAAGATTTTCATCCATATCAAACTCGTCATCTGATTCTCCTTCCTCAAAGATCTGGTTCAGCACTGGAGCACTTTTCCTGGAGGTAAGGCGGTTTGTAACAGAAGGCTTGCGTCGAAGGACAACTTGTGTAGATAGAGGAACAGGTTTCTTATCTTCTTCCTCTTCCTCTTCATCCTCCTCTACCCTAAAGAGACATTTCTTGCCACTTGTTGTTGGATTCAGGTTCACAGGAGACAGGCCAGAAACATCAGGACTAGAGAAATCAGGGACATCCTCTTTCTTTAGAGGCTCCATAAAGCCTTTGTTTCTGTGGCCATTCAACACATTCTCTGTACTCCGAGCTGGAGTCGGTTGGACAGCAACATGTGCTATAGGGGAAGCAGTTAAATCATCAACCAGGTCCTGTGGTACATCAAGCTTTGTTGGCCAAGACTGCCTATAAGTAAATTAAAGAATAAACATTGAGAGTTTCCAGAACTTTTAAAAACTTTAAAAATATATATAAGATGCAGCAATTCTGAAAACAAAACTAATTTGTAAATATTTATTTTGAAATTTCTCAAAATTCACAGCAAAAAAAAAAAAAAATTAAAATTCCTGACTTTTGCACAGATATTTACTCCAAAACGATCTGAACTGAATCAAGGCCAATACAGAGCATGAAGGCTATGGGCAAAGAGAAAGATGTTTGAATAGACAGTTTCCTTGTTCTAATGAAATGAACAGCCCTAAAAGCCTGACTAGTTATCGGATGTCACACTTTAAAGTTGACATGTAAAGTTTCTGTGCTACATATAAGCATGAAAGTTAACGTACAAGGGGGGAATTGCCTTGCTAATGAACATTAGGCAGTAAAATTGCTGCTGGTCGCTATTCATAGGATTATAAAGCAAATACCGGAGGCTTCTTTTACTGGGACAGGGGTAATGTGCTCCAGTGGAAAAGTCAGAAGTATCCAATCAGTTACTGGATTTCATTTGGCAAGTAGCAAATGCTGGATGAATTTATGAAACAGACTGCAGGTGTGGGGCTTGTTGCAATTTTAGGTGCACATAGAAAAAATGAATTTACAAAATGTTATTTATCTATATTAAGATTTTGGTAACAAAACAAGAAATATGTGTAAAGAGTGCATTCTCACCTCCCATGTGTGCATCCAATGTTTGTGCGCACTTAGTATATTTGAGAGGGGAAACTCTAAAGTATGCATTTGCCAGCAAAATCTACACTGTGCACGCTGCTGATGGGCTGATCCCACATCTGTCAGTACAACATCTGTAAACCTACCACTGTGAAAATAGGGGGCTGAAATGCACTGGTGACAGAAGGAAAGAACATCTTTTAAGTAGACAGGACAAAAGTATCAGAAACAAGGGGCTATTGACACAAATGGTTGAAATGGTTTTAATGACAACTACATATTGCATGTATTGTAGTATAAATCCCCAAATTCTTATTTCATAGGTAAATCTGTACCTGAACTGAGCCTTGATGTTACTGGGACTGGCTGATCTCATCTGTGTCTCTTTCTGTTGTTTCTCCCGCAGAATTCTCTCAGCCAGCAGGAAATAAGTTGCTGTAATATGATTGTACTTGTTTGTTTCCAAAGCACTGTAAAGAGCAAAAAAGCAGTTTAATGGATAAAATGCATGATTTGTAGTTTCATTTTTCCTACTGCCTTCTGCAAGGTAAAATTTATTTTCTGCCTTCCTGCAACAAAACATGAAAAATTCTGAGACCTACTGAGAATGCAAGAGTATAATTTGGAGGGCGCACACCCATTTCTTGAATTAGTGCAGAGGTGCTAACTAATACCATGGAGACTGCCCATATGAAGCCTCCTGATAGATGAAGTACAAAACAAATATTAGGATTGCACACACAAAATTTACTGTATCAAAAAACGTACATATCAGAAATTGGCCCTACACGTTTCAACCACGTCGGTGGTCTTCATAAGGGGCAAAATACACATCAGGTACAAAAAAAGATTAAAAAAGGGCATAGTTTTTTTGATGAAGACCACTCATGTAGTCGAAACGTTTAGGGCCAATTGCCGCTATGTACGTTTTTTGATACAATAAATTTTTAATTTTATATTTGACTGAGCGTGAAATCCTTATGTTTGTTTTCTAGTAAAATGCAAGACTTCACTGGTAACAACCAAAAAGGACTGACCACCAGGCTCCTGAATGTTGTACTACTGAACTTAATGAAATTAAACCATCACAGGAAAGTTCTTGCCAGCTACATAATGTGACCCATGCCCACACAGCTGTGAATCAATGATATGAAACATCCTAATGCTGTTAATATTTGTAAAGGCATGTCTGCTTTTTATGGGGCAGTTTCCAATGTTGGATAAAATTAAACAAATAGCTATACTTAATGGAAATTCTCCAGTCCTGCAGTCTTCCTGCTACGACAAAACTCACATCTGCTTTCTGTTAGAACACAAGCTGAGACTTAATTGTCCATTGAAAATTAGACTCTCCTCAGCAGGAAACTGCACTGTCAGGGAAAACACTGCACATGGCATACATACACTATATATACACACTGTATAAATATACAGTATATATATATATATATATATACTATAACAAGCAAGGGGAAGTTGTGCTCAACCACTAACTTAAAAACATTAAGAGGGGGTGCAATGAGGTAGTGACCACAATATACATATAGTAGAAACAAGAGATCCTCTGCACTCAACCCATTATCAATATATTTAAGACAGAGACACTTTGTGCATACTGCTACTGAAAAATGCCTTACCCTTTAAACAACACAGGGATTGTTTGTCCATATATTGCAATATATTTAAGCTGGCCAACTACGTCAAAGTCATCCCTTATCTGGCCAGTCCTACTCTCAATTTTTATCTGATTCATTAAGAATTCTACTGTTCAATTATACATTTTACAAAGGGACTAAGTTTTACCCGCAACTTACTTGCTGCTTTCAAAGTAAACTCCAAACTTTGGATGCCCTTTTATTAGACACCAGTGGGATCACCTGACTATAGCTGGGAAGGGTGGGGGCTACAACATGGAGCTGGTCACTGCTCCTGTATAAACTATAACAAGCAAGGGGAAGTTGTGCTCAACCACTAACTTAAAAACATTAAGAGGGGGTGCAATGAGGTAGTGACCACAATATACATATAGTAGAAACAAGAGATCCTCTGCACTCAACCCATTATCAATATATTTAAGACAGAGACACTTTGTGCATACTGCTACTGAAAAATGCCTTACCCTTTAAACAACACAGGGATTGTTTGTCCATATATTGCAATATATTTAAGCTGGCCAACTACAAAGTGTCTCTGTCTTAAATATATTGATAATGGGTTGAGTGCAGAGGATCTCTTGTTTCTACTATATGTATATTGTGGTCACTACCTCATTGCACCCCCTCTTAATGTTTTAAAGTTAGTGGTTGAGCACAACTTCCCCTTGCTTGTTATAGTTTATACAGGAGCAGTGACCAGCTCCATGTTGTAGCCCCCACCCTTCCCAGCTATAGTCAGGTGATCCCACTGGTGTCTAATAAAAGGGCATCCAAAGTTTGGAGTTTACTTTGAAAGCAGCAAGTAAGTTGCGGGTAAAACTTAGTCCCTTTGTAAAATGTATAATTGAACAGTAGAATTCTTAATGAATCAGATAAAAATTGAGAGTAGGACTGGCCAGATAAGGGATGACTTTGACGTAGTTGGCCAGCTTAAATATATTGCAATATATGGACAAACAATCCCTGTGTTGTTTAAAGGGTAAGGCATTTTTCAGTAGCAGTATGCACAAAGTGTCTCTGTCTTAAATATATTGATAATGGGTTGAGTGCAGAGGATCTCTTGTTTCTACTATATGTATATTGTGGTCACTACCTCATTGCACCCCCTCTTAATGTTTTTAAGTTAGTGGTTGAGCACAACTTCCCCTTGCTTGTTATAGTTTATACAGGAGCAGTGACCAGCTCCATGTTGTAGCCCCCACCCTTCCCAGCTATAGTCAGGTGATCCCACTGGTGTCTAATAAAAGGGCATCCAAAGTTTGGAGTTTACTTTGAAAGCAGCAAGTAAGTTGCGGGTAAAACTTAGTCCCTTTGTAAAATGTATAATTGAACAGTAGAATTCTTAATGAATCAGATAAAAATTGAGAGTAGGACTGGCCAGATAAGGGATGACTTTGACGTAGTTGGCCAGCTTAAATATATTGCAATATATGGACAAACAATCCCTGTGTTGTTTAAAGGGTAAGGCATTTTTCAGTAGCAGTATGCACAAAGTGTCTCTGTCTTAAATATATTGATAATGGGTTGAGTGCAGAGGATCTCTTGTTTCTACTATATGTATATTGTGGTCACTACCTCATTGCACCCCCTCTTAATGTTTTTAAGTTAGTGGTTGAGCACAACTTCCCCTTGCTTGTTATAGTTTATACAGGAGCAGTGACCAGCTCCATGTTGTAGCCCCCACCCTTCCCAGCTATAGTCAGGTGATCCCACTGGTGTCTAATAAAAGGGCATCCAAAGTTTGGAGTTTACTTTGAAAGCAGCAAGTAAGTTGCGGGTAAAACTTAGTCCCTTTGTAAAATGTATAATTGAACAGTAGAATTCTTAATGAATCAGATAAAAATTGAGAGTAGGACTGGCCAGATAAGGGATGACTTTGACGTAGTTGGCCAGCTTAAATATATTGCAATATATGGACAAACAATCCCTGTGTTGTTTAAAGGGTAAGGCATTTTTCAGTAGCAGTATGCACAAAGTGTCTCTGTCTTAAATATATTGATAATGGGTTGAGTGCAGAGGATCTCTTGTTTCTACTATATGTATATTGTGGTCACTACCTCATTGCACCCCCTCTTAATGTTTTTAAGTTAGTGGTTGAGCACAACTTCCCCTTGCTTGTTATAGTTTATACAGGAGCAGTGACCAGCTCCATGTTGTAGCCCCCACCCTTCCCAGCTATAGTCAGGTGATCCCACTGGTGTCTAATAAAAGGGCATCCAAAGTTTGGAGTTTACTTTGAAAGCAGCAAGTAAGTTGCGGGTAAAACTTAGTCCCTTTGTAAAATGTATAATTGAACAGTAGAATTCTTAATGAATCAGATAAAAATTGAGAGTAGGACTGGCCAGATAAGGGATGACTTTGACGTAGTTGGCCAGCTTAAATATATTGCAATATATGGACAAACAATCCCTGTGTTGTTTAAAGGGTAAGGCATTTTTCAGTAGCAGTATGCACAAAGTGTCTCTGTCTTAAATATATTGATAATGGGTTGAGTGCAGAGGATCTCTTGTTTCTACTATATATATATATATATATATATATATTCTGATATATTATAATGACACATTCTTCAGAACTGCCATCAGACACCTGCTAAATACTTATATAAAGGGCAAAGAGATTATCATTAGGTGCTTATAACTGAATGGCACGGCTTGTCTGAATGTGGAGTTCCTGCTGAGGTGCCTAGGCTAGCAGCCAAATTTTGTTGCTATGCAGCACCAAAAAAGTCCATGACTGAGCACTGAGGATGCTTAATGTCTTCCTGACAAAGTGAACAATCCAAGAGTCCTTGTAGAACAAACAAAAAACTATGACATTAACAACATAATCCCTAAACACAAAGGAAAAAACTGCTGTACTCTTTCTATACACTGCAAATATCAGGAGGGGGCTCTTTTGTGTAACTGCCATGTATGAAACCAGATATCTAATTGATTTAATAATTATAATGGGGGGTAGACTGGTAACAAACCACAATTGGAAACATTTTTAAAGATCTTCTTACTCAACAATTGCATCTCTGTCAGCAATGTCGCCCAGGACCATTCTCTGTATGATGCTGTTATGCTCTTCTTCGGACAGGTTTTTGTAGGAAACCAGAGGGATGTTATATTTTGTGGCTGGAGATGGATCAACTCCTTGCAGCCAGGGATGGTTTTCAATCTCTTCCAAAGATGCCCTTCGTTTTGGATCCCTCTGCAGCATGCGAGGGATAAGACTTGTGGGGAAGAATGAAAATAAAAGATAATAAATCCTCTACAGAAAAAAAAATGTTACGGAAAATGTCATGTTACAATTCAGACATATTTCAATAAAGGCTTTTAACAGAATATTTTCCTTGCCGGTGCTGTCTGTTAGCAGTATACAATTCAGACAAGGCCTTTGGGTGGGGGGGGGGTAGTCTCACAAGCAAAAAACACAGATAAATGTTATAGATTGTAGCGTTTTCTTTTGGTGGAAACAACTCCATGTGAATAAACTGGTGCAGAATAAGCTTTAATGCCTCTAAGAATCAGTGGGAGATTAAAGCAAGATATTAACAGGTGAATACGCTCAGTCTCACAACAGTCATTTGCACAGAAGCTGACAATTGTTGCAGTTACCAGAGGAAGAGCTGGTTACTGGGGGTTCCATAGCAAATAATATAACCCTGTGTACTTTCATTAATGATTTCTCATTATGTATGGGAGTTTAAGTAGGAAACCTGTGAGAGCCTGTGCGTACTTACTCTTTGCAGTGTTTCGATACGTGCTTAGGGACTGTATATTTGCAATCCATTATCATGGTCAGTGTTTCACTGTCGTTGGCTTCTTGGAATGGTGGAGTTCCACATACCAACATGAAAAGGATTACTCCAAGACTCCAAATATCTGAAAGCAGAATAAAATCAAATTAGTCATCAAACTGGCTTTCTTGATGTATTTAAGTCATATCCACAAATTTTCTGAAAAACTATGGTACATGTTTTTGACTGCAGTTGTCCTCTCTGGGAGCAATATGGTGGTCAAAATAACAATTTCAGACAGCAACCACTTCCCTTTCCTATGGCCAATGATAGGGGATCCCTTGGAGAAGAATTGCAAGTGTTCCAGAGTGATACACAGACATACAACACAGGCAGCACATACAGCCTCTTTCTTGTTATAGCTCTAATAAGTAATAGCATATATATGAATATGCATGCATATGTTATAGCAAAAGCCTTAGTAAAGATGTATTCAGCCATCCATAATAAATTAGCAAGAAGACCTTTCTACAAGAGTGCATTAGTGGTGTGCAGGTCGACAAATTCTCAACCCTTACCTAACACTGCCAGCCCACACCCTTACCCGGCGTTCCCCTTCTATTTATAGACCCGAGCCAGCCCCAATGTCACAAATGGGACAGGAGCGAGTCTATAAATTTAGGCAACCGAAGCCGGCAGTGCTGGGTCACAGGCAGGGAGAGCAGGAGAGGAGCTCAACCCGGACCCATGACCCGAAGATTTTGTGCAGGAGACGGCTCACACATCACTAGAGTGTATGTCCTTGAAAACGTCTGCACAGGTAGTGTGGTTACCATTCAGACAAATGGGGAGTAGCTTCAGATCAGGAAACATTACTCTACAACAGTCACAACAGGCCATGCACCATAGTGCTAAAAGCCCTCTTTCAGTAACTTCACTGTAAATCTGATTCCAGGCTTTAACCCGTGAAAAATTGTTAATCTTGTATTATATGCGGGTTAACAGCCAGAATGGGATGAAAGGCAACAGAAAGCACAATGGGTCACGGTGCAAAACCTTTATTATAATGCAAGCCTCAATACAGATTTGTAATAACAAGAATTACATCACACGATTGCCCTCATAATCGTTATTTTGCGCTGTTTACCATGGTTAGGAGACCAAAATCACTGTGCCGGTCAGTCAAAACGGAAGTAAAGTGGGTTACAAACAGCAGTACACAATGCCACCAGGCAGTGTACAATTGCCTGTTTAGAGTCCATGTATCCCATTTTGCCTGTTTAGAGCCCATGTTCTGTGGGATCGTGTTGCCCAGTTGGACACAACAGCTGATAGAGAAGCTGTTGACAAAGGCAGTACATCTGTCCTGTATCACCATATACAGCTCTAGTGTCAGAAGTACTGTACAACTGTAGGTATTTCTTGCTTGTGCATACAGTACATTTTATGTTTCCCAGAATAGATGCCATTTTTCCGAGTTCCATACAGGTCCTATCCTGATTTTACACTTGTTGGCCCCAATGGTATCTTCCTTTAGTTTTGGCCATTTTGCAGGTCACAAAATGATTACACTATTCTGCTACTGACTTTATTTTCAATATATTCACCATTTCCAGTTGCTTATAAATCATGCAGAGCTTTAACAAAGAAACCAACAAAAGTAAACAGCAATTTAGAATTGATCCAAATAATAGGAGGCTTGACAATGACTGTTATTGCAATAATGGGCTTTATTGTGAGACACTGAAGAAAGTAAAATTCTATTGGGCATCAGATAGGCCTTCGGCGTATTTCAGAGCTATGGGGGCTGATCAATCTGGCACACAAAGGAACATTTCAGCCTATTAAAAACAGGTGCATGCCAAGAAACAATTATATACAAAGTCATCTGAACGCAACAATGTTATAAAGCACCTTTGAAATTCAATATTTAAAAAGGTTTCATTGGTAGAAAGGTTCGAGAGATATAGATCTGCAAGCCTGCAGCAAGAGCAGAGCATTTCGTTTGCAAAGTGTGTAGCGGATGATTGCATGATAAGCCTACAGAAAAAGAAGCAATAATACATATTCAAAGAAAACCAGCTGTTCTGCCACTATTTTATATTCTGTAGCCTAAACTAATGTCAAAACACCTCACAGCCAATGTTAACAATTGAGACAAACATCTCCAGTGATTGCCTATAGCAATCAATCAGCATTTAGATTTGAACAGTCACCTAAAAGTTCGAAAACAAAAAACAAAGAATTGGTTGCAATATTAAAAAAAGGCTTTAAACGCCAAAAGCGGTATATGCATTGCTGAAAACAGTGTCCTTCACTTGTGAACAATCAGTGGAAAAAAAAATCTGTTTGTTGTTATTTCTTGAACTAAACCGATAAATTGCAGGCACTCCATGTTTGGTCATTGAGAGGTAGATAATGACATTCCCAGTGCACAGATAAACAGGAGCCCATTAAGCAGGGGGTTATTTGTGCACTGGGGATCTAAGTATCTACCTTGCAAGGACCAAACATGGAGCAGCTGCAATTTCCCTGTTTAGTTAAAAAAAAAAAAAATCACAAAATGTTTCAAACCAATTTCACTGTAAACTATTTAAAGAAAGATGCATGGTCCCCCATTGACAGTGTAAATGAATATGGATGATAGCCACTCACTAATAAGGAAACTTGCCATTTCTGGCTTATGTGATTAAGCTGCAGACAATTAGGGGCAGATTCATCAAATTGTGACATTAGGGTGGTGGCACACGCAAAGATTCCTGGGAGATTAGTCGCCTGAAGAAGAGGAGATTTGGTGCTGGGCGAATAATCTTCCCGAAAATACCTTCCCGTCGCTTTGGTTTTTTGAAGTCGCCCAAAGTTTCCAGCGACTAATCTCACTGGAAGCTTAGCGTGTGCCACCACCCTAAGCGCTCACCACAGAAAAAACAAGGATTTTTATTGACGCATATTTGATAAATACACTTCTAAAAATCCCATAGGAATGGATAGAAAGTTTTTCTGTGGCTAATTTGCCCCTTAGGGGTTCAATAAAAATCTCTAAAATTCCTCCAGTCTTGGCCACATAGAGGCACATACACACTATGACAGGGGTGCTCAAACTTTTTGCTACAAGGGCCAGATTTGGTGAGGTGAAAATGTGTGGGGGCCAAACAATTCAGTCTGGCATTCAGCCTGACAACTCTATCCCTTCCGAGGTAGCTAGCTTGCGATCAGGATCATTCCAGGATTATTCATTCCCGGAGATGGACGCGTACACGGCATTTAGGAAGTGGAAAAGTGGAGTCTGTTTGGACTTATTCTCTGCGCCTTATTTAAACATAATATTTGGGCACATTAGTGAAATTATCTGCCAAATGACCTGAAATGATTGTGCTGAAGGTGTTAACAATAGACACATACTGGCACGTAGTGACGTGCCGCTCTCGCATACTTCATTAGGGCTTAAGGTGTCAATAGACCTACTGGCGTGCCAGTAAAGTAAACTAAAGAAGTATGCGAGAGTGGCGCGTCACTTTGGAATGCCTGCACTATGAGAATTTATTGATACAAGTAGAACTACAGCTTTCAATAAAACCATTGTCAGTAGTGATGTGCGGGCCGACCCGATACCTGCGGGACCCACGGGTTGGGCGGGTTTGGGTCGACCTTGCACTGCTCATCTCGGGTGGCGGGCGGGAGCGGGTTGAGCTCTTCTCCTGCTCTCCCTGCCCGCCACCTTCTAATGCAAGCATCCGACTTCCGGTTTTATAGTCTCGTGTCTGCTCGCTCCGGCCCTTTTGTGATGTCATTGGCGGGGCGGGTCAGCGCGGTTCTATAAAAGGACCCCAGAAGGTGCGGGCTGCAGCAGGGCGGGTTAGGGTTGGTGTGGGTCAGGAAAACCCTGACCCGCACATCACTAATTGTCAGGTGTTTCTACAGTCAGTGGCTCATGAGCAACACATTTCTCACAATAACCTTATATGTTGCTCCCAGTGGCTTCAAAGCAGGTGCTCATAATTGGATTCCTGATTTGGAGGAATAAAGACCATGTGTACTGCCAAAAAGACCCACCTGCAGTCTGCCAGGCCACTGCCCAGTCTATGCACTTAAAATGCCAGGGCCTATTTGAATGTCAGTCAAACCTGTAGGGCCTGTATTTTGCATAACACTTTACAAAAACTTTATTTAACAAACGTAATAGTTCTCTACAGAAAAGGAATACAAAAGCAGCTAGCTAGATGCATCTCTTCACTATATAACACACTTTTTTGCTATAATGTGATTACATTAAACATATTACTTATTATTTATCAATGATGTAAATGTGCCGGCATGCCAAGAATTAGGCTTTTATGCAGCTCCAGAGATCGTATAATATGCTTTTCTTTTTATATAGCTAGAAAGACAGATCACGATTTTCTTTTTATATACAGATAGGATGCTTTTTTTCATTCTCAAGAAAACCAGTGCACACACAACCTCCTTAAGCAACATCTGCTGTCATAGTAACAATGTGCGTCACCATTTTCCAGCCATGATAAAATAAGAGCACAAGCAATAAAACCTACAGAATAAAAAGGCATTCACTGTTCCTTTTCTAGAACCAGTTTAACCTTAAACCAAACACTCAACCAGTGACAAATAATTATATGACTTGCAGAGAAGAGACTGCAGCCAAGTGGACGAATTAAACCTATTAACTCTGAAATTAAAATTAAATCAAACGGTGATGGTCTAGGAATAGAAAGAATTTTAAACAAATTGCACCCCCTTGACTGCAGTATTGACTGGCATCTGAGGAACAAAAGTGAGCAAACATTATTTATAATAATAAATAATGGCACATATCCCATATTTTCAACTTCATTCAATACAAATAAAATCTTATATTGAGTTATGTCTCTGCCTTTTATTTAAAAACCCTGATTAAACACTATGAGATGAAGTGGAGAAATTAAATTAATCAGAGATGTCCGTGCATCTGTGCGAGCAGCATGTCCTGACAATCCGTTATCGGACATTGAGGGAATCTGGAGGTTCTGCCGTCCACTGATTGTCTGTGGCCTGTGGTAATCATCAAACATGAGCAACAATTTGCAATGCTTTGTATGGTGGAGTGGTCTAGAATTGTGAGCCTTCCCACCATGTAAGCATTGATCTTAAAGGTGAGCTACCAGCACAAAATTTATGCCGCCAGCTGTAGGGCGATTGCTGCATCAAAATAGGTCTGGGCAACAGATAATTGTGTGGTCGTGTCTTTTATGTTTTTAAAGCAAGAACATCTTGCTGCAGATGGTATATCTGTACATAGTTCTACAATTCAGCACAATTTGCACAAAGAGCATCTGTATCGCTTGTTGTATGCAAAAGCTCATTTAGACAAGCCACAGTCATTTCGGAACAAAGAGCATTGGACTGATGAGACAAAAATTTAGTTATTTGGTTATAACAAAAAGTGCTTTGCATGGTGGAAGTAGAACAGCGCATTCCAAGAAAAACACCTGCTACCTACTGTCAAATCTGGTTGAGGTTCAATCATGCTGTGGGGCTGTATGGCTAGTTCAGGGATTGGGCCCTTGTTAAAGTCAAGGGTTGGGTGAATTCAACCCAATATCAACAAATTCTTTAGGATAATGTTCAAGCGTCAGTTAAAAAGTTGAAGTTACGCAGGCGTTGGAAATTCCAACAAGACAATGACCCTAAACACACTTGGAAATCTACAAAGACATTTATGCAGAAGGAGAAGTACAATATTCTGGAACGGCCGTCACAGTCCCACGACTTGAATATCATCGAAAATCTATGGGATGATTTGAAGCAGGCTGTTCATGCTCGGCAGCCATCAAATTTAACTGAACTGGAGAGATTTTGTATGGACGAATGGTCAAAAATATCGCCATCCAGAATCCAGGCATTCATCAAAGGCTATAGGGGGCGTCTAGAGGCTGTTACATTTGCAAAAGGTGGCTCAAATAAGTATTGATATAATATCTCTGTTGGGGTGCCCAAATTTATACACCTGTCTAATTTTGTTATGATGCATATTGCATATTTTTTGTTTATCCAATAAACATTATGTCACTGCTAAAATACTACTGCATGTTATAAATTAAAAAGAAGTTACTACTTGAAAGCTCAGCCAATGATAAACAAAACTCCAAAGAATGAAGAGGGGTTCCCAAACTTTTTCATAAGACTAACAGATTTCAGAACTGTACTTTCTACAGCAGGGGTTCCTAAACATTTTTACCTGTGAGCCACATTTAAATGTAAAAAGAGTTGGGAAGCGACCAACCATGTCAGTCAGAGCACATGCGCATAATGCGCATGATGTCCTGCTTCGGACATCATGCGCATAATGAGCAAGTTGCTGCATTCGCTCATTGGTTAACAAAATCAATAGCAACAGATTAATATGCCAAAGTAACAGGTTAACTTTAGCTTTAAAGGGGTGGTTCACCTTTAAAGGGGAACTGTCTTTCAGTCTGGGAATTCCTTCAGTCTGGAAATTCATAATTATAGCAAGCCGGCAGGAGCCATTTTGTATGGAAGCCTTGCATCGGCTCAGAATCTTGTTTGTGCAATAGAATGGGGGGCCCCATGTCCATCCCCATGCACTGGTTAAAAATTAAACAATGAAGAGAATGGGGGAATGTGGGGAGAGCAGTGACATCTAGGATGCGCTGAATGGAAAGTTAAAGTAATTGTCTGCCCTGCCTTTATGCCTAAGGCATAGAGGAGGGGCGGACCATATTTGATTGACAGCTGAGATTTTTAAATGAGCTTACTACAGTTATGAATGCTTTAATAAAAAATAGAAATTGGATTTCATGTTTATTTTGAAAGGGACTTTTATTATACAGATTTTTGTGTCTGGGTGACAGGTCCACTTTAAGGTAACTTTAGTATGTTATAGAATGGCCAGTTCTAAGCAACTTTTTAATTGGTTTTCATTATTTATTTTTCATAGTTTTATAGTTATTTGCCTTTTTTCTTCTGCCTCTTTGCAGCTTTCAAATGGGCATCGCTGACCCCCTTCTTCAAAGCAAATGTTCTGTAAGGCTACGCATGTATTGTTATTGCAACTTGTTATTTCTCATCTTTCTATTCAGCCCCTCTCCTATTCATATTCCAATCAATGCATCGTTGCTAGGGGAAATTGCACCCTAGAAACCAGACTGCTTAAAATGCAAATTGAAGAGCTGCTGAATAAACTGCTAAATAACTCAAAAACCTTAAATAATAAAAAATGAAAACAATTGAATCTCACTCTACATTATACTAAACGTTATCGCAAAGGTGAATCACCCCTTTAAAACATTAAGTACAAATTAGGCAAAATTTGGATATTAATTCACTCCAGATACAACATATTGCACCCAGCTCTAATGAATAAATGTATCACAGAATATAGGAATAGAATAAATACAGATTTAGACAATGATTGGCAAAAATACTGTTGAGATGCCTAAAAGGAATTCACATAATTAAGCTGGCCATAGACGCAAAGATCTGATCGTACGAATCGAGGATTCGTACGATTTTCGAACCGTGTGTGGAGAGTCCCGACATTTTTCGTCCGGCGGAGATCGGTCGTTTGGTCGATCGGACAGGTTAGAAAATTTCTGTCGGCTGCCGATAATATCTCTGCGTGTATTGCCGTACGATTTTCAGTGGGAGACTGTCACTAGCTTTGGTTGGACATAGATATCGTACGATTGCTGTCAGGGGCAGAACATTGCTGATCTGTTCTTTAACTAATCTGACTGGCAAGACTTTGATCTGAATGGTTAGTGGCGGGTTGGGAGATGGGAAAGTCCGATCGTACGATGATTCGTACGATCGGATCTTTGCATCTATGGCCAGCTTTACACTAGCATAGGGAAATATTTTTTTCTTGTCTCTACAGGTTGTCCTACTCCTATTGAAAGTCCTGAAACACTGAATCAAAGAGAATGTCTTCCAACAGAATACTTTTGCTTCAGGTGGCAGCCAACAAACCATTTTTGGCTATATATCATTCCAAAATGTATCAAATCCCTTAAAGGTATAGGGAAACATTCTACTTGTATCAGGCACATGTTTCTATCAATAAGATAGCCTTTGGTAGTTTTAAGTCTACATTGTTCATCCTGCAGACCTCTGTTATGCCTCAGCTTCTCCTTTATAGGAGATGACATTTAGCTGGGGGTAGGTTATGACTATAAGGACGTTTGACCTTACCATATCAGGCCTTTGTCCTCACCTAAGCCCAACATCAACTCCTGAGATTAGTGCTGGATAGCTTATTTAAGATTTAGATACACATACCTCAGAAATGTGGAGAGTGACACGATCACAAACTAAATCTACATCCTCCATTGGATGAATGGCCTTCCAGATATTCAGGCACGGTGTCGTTAGTGTTTGCTGTACAACAGGGGTCCCCAACCTTTTTAACCCTTGAACCACATTCAAATGTAAAAAGAGTTGGGGAGCAACACAAGCATGCTCCTGGGGTGCCAAATAAAAGATGTGTTTGGCTATTTGATAGCCCATGGTGGACTTGCAGCTTACAGGAGGCTCTGTTTGGCCATAAACCTGGTTTTTATTCAACCAAACCTTTCCTCCAAGCCAGGAATTAAAAAATAAGCACCTGCTTTGAGGCCATTGAGAGCAACATCCAAGGGTTTGGTGAGCAACAAGTTGCTCACGAGCCACTGGTTGAGGATCACTGCTGTACACTATGATGCTATGTATTCAACTGAACTGCAGCACAATTAATCTCATGCTTTCCGGTCAGGAAACAGGGATAAGTACCATACACAATAAAAAAACTTGTGTTGCGCAATTTTTATATTATTTTAATATTATATATATAATATTTATAGTAGATGCATGCTAAATATTGTTTTCATTTCCACTATGTACTAGATACAAAGGTAGAGGGGTGGCACAGAAACACAGTCCTTAAAAAAATGTTTTGTGAAAACACATAGGCAATCCAGTATTTTCTAACCACACAAGGGAATACTGGTTTCAAACCTGCAAAAAGAAACTGTGAAAGTTGGTATTCGAACATCCTCTATCCTACAACTATAACAGAACATAAAATTGAAGATGCTGAAGACGGTTTTGATCTAATTAATGCTCAGTCAATGAGAAATATAGATTAAGCTTGAGAGGGAAAGTCCTATGACAGAGCATCAAAATAGCAAGTGCACCACAGAATCCAAAATCACACTTCGTTACTTCTAATAAGATCTTTTGTTTCACTAGAACCTTCAGATGTCTTGTGCTTCAGTAAAGGCATTTACAGTTTCCCCGTGAAATCTAAAAATATCAGCAGAACAGAAAATGCATATGAATACATTTAACTTGGCAAGCACCCAGCGTAGAGGGGAAAAGCAAGAATGTAAGCTCTGTTGAGCACAATTTTACCTCCTGTATTGATCACTATTAGTATGCTGGATAATAGGGATGCAGCGAATCCACTTTTTTGGATTCGCCGAACCCCCGAATCCTTCGTGAAAGATTCGGCATATGCAAATTAGGGGCTGGAAGGGGAAAAACATGTTTTACTTCCTTGTTCTCTGACAAAAAGTCACGCAATTTCCCTCCCCGCTCCTAATTTGAATATGCAAATTCGGATTCGGTTCGGCCGAATCCGAATCCTGCTGAAAAAGGCCAAATCCCGAACCGAATCCTGGATTCGGTGCATCCCTAGTGGATAATGAAGTGCTGTTCATTTTAAATATATGTTAATAAATAAAATTGACAAGCCTAGTGTAGCCATTAGCAAAACAGGTCCAATATAAAAAAAAGTGCTGTAAAAAGTGCTTTTTTTGCTGGTTGTCCTGCTGGGTATCCTGCGTTAATACCCCAATAGAATCAATCAGAAGAAGAGTTGAAGTGCAGGACAAATCCACGGCAGTAATCTTAGACTGCAAATATTTTATTTGGGGAAGTAGGGGGACTAGAGAATCTAGGAAACTTCTCCAGCAGAGTATGAGATTGGTGAGAGCATAAAGGGAGCACATCAGATAAAGCACTAGAAGAGGTGACAACATTTACACCAAGTTACAGAGCAGATGGTATACTTATTCGCCACACTGCATTTGACTCCCATCTGCAATCACAATCACTTTTCGTTCTGTAATGTGTTGGGGTAAAGGAACATGGGGCATGTTCAGACATTTTTTCTATGACTTAAAAGGGAATGAAGATTTAACATTATCTTCAGCATACTAAATACAACCAATTAAAAATTCAGTACTGTTTCTGAAATAATTAAGTTTATCTTCACTATCCCTCTCTCAGCTTCTCCTCATTATGTCTTCATTCAGAAGTTAGGTGTCAGATGAATGATCCAATATATCTTATAGGGGGCTACTTTTGCCTAGAAGATGTATTAGAGCTCACTCTATTAAAATCACCAGAAATCCTGTCTCTCTACATGCAGAAAAAAGGTAGTTATTTTGTTTGTACTGGAATCGGTTATTTGAGAGAGCTCCAATACATCTGCTAGGAAAGGGAGCCCCCTCCCATAAGTTGGATCATTCATCTGACACCCAACTGCTACATGAAGACAGAATGAAGAGAAACAAATGCCGAGAGAGGAATAGTGAAGTTAAACTTGATTATAAACAGTACAGAATTTTTAATTAATTGTATAATCTATTTCAATATGAGGAAAATTATATTAATTTCTCATTTTTGTGATAGTTCCCCTTTAAAAAAAACAAACAACAAAAACATAACAAAACAGATTGTCCGTAAGGACAATGGCAAACAGGAAGTTTTGTGGGCCGCACTTAATCTCCTGCAGTGTGAGCAACAAAACATCCTTCCCACCTTCCAAATTTGCTTGTGGGAAAACACATTCATGTAGAAAACATATATTTATATAAAACAAGGAAGGGCACTCCCTTAATTGAGAAGAGGAACTTAGCTCTGAGAAGTATCAAGAATAAAAGCACATATTACTGTACTCATCAGGTCTTTCAAAAGCTTCAATAAATCGCCTAGCAAGAAGCCATCAGTTGTGGCAATTGTAGTAAAGTGCTACCTATACTCAAAACAGTGCTCTATGGCTGGGCTTGTGTGCCAGAAGAAAGACCACAAATCATTCCAGCGATGCTTACACACCAGTAAAATAATAAATACAGTGCTAGATATAGTCGGCAATACACATATAGCACATATAGTGTCACTGGGGAACCTATGACTTCAGTATTCCCTGGTGAATGTCTCAGCTGACACTTTGATGATAGAGCTGCAGCCACAGCCATAGGAAAAACCTGCAGGGCAGTAGGCTAGAGAAGAGATGGCTACAATGTTTTAAAAGTATGAGCAGCTAGGCAAGTAGTGAAGAGAATAGCAAAGGGCAACAAACACTGCTTTCAATAGCAATTCATTTTTACAAACGACTAAAATCATTTAAAATATTTAATGCCATATAATAGTTATGCTCAAAATTGGAATTTTCTTTATTGTGCAAAACCAAAAATCATTCTTTTAGTAGACATCCATTTTTGAATTCATAAATGTCAAACCCATGCAGGAAAAGCACAGATGCAAGTAAAAAGTACAGTATTAATATAATGATACACACCCACTGCAGGAGCATCATATTCATCTCCCAGCAATATCTCTGGAGCAGAATAAGCCAATGATCCACAGCTTGTTGTAAGCTTTTTCCCAGGCTGGAACTTGTTACTGAAGCCAAAATCTGTTAATTTTACAAGCCCCTGCTTTTCGAAGAAGACCACATTCTCCGGCTTTAGATCCCTGTGCACCACGTGAAGCTTGTGGCAGTATGATATTGCGTGAACTATTTGTGCAAAGTACTTCTTGGCCAGATCCTCACTAAGACCATCTTCGTGCTTCATTATGTAGTCAAACATATCACCTCCATCTCCAAGTTCCAGAATGAGATATAATTTGGTCTGTGTATCGATGACTTCATACAGACGGACTATGTTTGGGTGCTGTACGAGCTTCATACATCGAACTTCTTGGAAAAGGTGTCCTGTCGCCAAAGAGTCTAATTTGGTCTTGTCAATGACTTTAACGGCTACCTTCTCACCAGTGAAGACATGGCGGGCAAGCTTGACCACAGCAAAGTGTCCTCTGCCCAAGGTTTTATCAAGATCGTAAAGTCCAGCTATTTTCCCATCATATCCACGCTTGAAACCTGCCATGCTGCTTCAGGTAAGAAAATATTAATCCAGCCTTAGCCAATAGTTGTCCTCATAACAAAACGTCCAAACCAAATAAACAGCACATCTTCACTGCCACCAAAGACATCTGTGGAACAAGAATCAATAATTAGACTTATATGAAGACTGATTTTACATTTGCAACTAGAACATGCGAAACACAGAAAATATATTGATCAAATCATGTAGAACAAGTCATTTTAGGAGCAGGTTGTATAAAAATGCATAGAAATAGCTATTTATGCTACAAATCAAATTCCTTTTTACCACATATTTGGAATTACATGTATAAAATGGATTACCCAGGATGCTTGGGACCTAGAGTTTTCCAGATAAGAAGTCTTTCTGTAATTTGGATCTCCATAATTTAAGTCTTCGATAAATAATTTAAACATTAAATCAACCCAATAGGATTATTTGCATCCAATAAGGATTAATTTAATTATATCAAGTACAAGGTGTTAGATATTCCCTGTTAGAGTAACCATCCGTAAAGGGGTGGTTCACCTTTCAGTTAACTTAGCATGTTATAGAATGGCCTACTTTTCAATTGGTCTTCATTATTAATTTTCTATAGTGTACAGTCTATGTATTGTTATTGCTTCATTTTATTACTTATCTTTCTATGTAGGTCATCTTTCTATTCATATTCCAGTCTCTTTTTCAAAACAATGCATGGTTGCTAGGGTAATTAGGTCCCAGGCAACCAGACTGCTGAAACTGCAAACTAAAAAGCTGCTGAACAAAAGATAACTCAAAAACCACAAATACTAAAAAAGGAAACCAATTTCAAATTGTCTCAGAAGATCACTCTTTACATCATACGAACAGTTAATTTAAAGGTGAACAACTCCTTTAACTTCACACTTTAAAAAAAAAACATATATATGCAGGTTGTGGCATGATAAGTACCTCTGAGAAGTAAAGGCTATAGTCATAACCAATTTTTCTCTAAAATGAATAATGAGAGATTTTGGCCTCTGCTAATTTTTATTTTTTAACAGGCTGGAAGCGAATAGCTGCAATCCTGTCAGCCATCGAGGAATCCAACATTCCTGTCAGAGCAGTCAATTGAATCTGCAGTTTTATAGTTGGCAAAAGGTCTCTGGGTAGAAAAGCACAAGATTTCTGCAGCAGTTGTTGCTCGGTCCTGTTAGGAAAAAGCAGCTGAACCACCTCTACCAAGGCAGGAGAGCAGCTGACAGACAAACTCCCAGGATGTCCTTAAAGGAATTGTGCAGTATAAAAATAAAAATTAGGTAAATAGATATGCTGTGCGAAATAAAAAATGTTTCGAATATAGTTAGTTAGCCAATATTGTAATGTATAAAGGCTGGAGTGACGGGATGTGTAACATAATAGCTAGAACACTACTTCCTGCTTTTCAGCTCTCTTGGTTTCCACTGATTGGTTACCAGGCAGTAACCAATCAGTGACTCGAGGGGGTGCCACATGGGCCGTAACTGCTGCTTTTGAATCTGAGCTGCATGTTAACGATCAGTTGTAAAATCACAACAGTTATGTCCCATGTGCCCCCCCTCTTAAAGTTACTGACTAACTCAGAGTTAGAGAGCTGAAAAGCAGGAAATAGTGTTCTGCTCTGTTCAACATCCACTCCAGCCTGTATAGATTACATTTTTGAGTAACTTACTATATTAGAAACATTTTTTATTTTGCACGGTCTATTTACCCAGTTTTTATTTTTACATGGAACTGTTCCTTTAATGACCCCCTGGTCAGCTTAAAGTTGACAGGAACAAAACCATGCCATTTAACAAAGTAGTTTATGAGCCCACTGGCTAAAGTTGAAAAGAAATAAATGCAAGTTTGTGTTCACAAAAGTATCCTAGCTGATGCTCCACTGTGCTCTTTTATAGGAAATGTGTGATACTTCTGCTGACTTTCTACAAAATGTACACATTCTCTGACCCCAGCAATAAAATATAGACTGCCAGACTTCAATTTCACTGCTATTCTTATATTTATTGCTTATGTTTATATTCAAACATCCTTTAATTCATTGTCCATTATGGCTTCAAAAACTGCCTTGCTGCTAGCAACCAGAAAGTCATTACTGCAACTTATATTAATTATAATAAGCCTGCCTTTGTACAATAGAAAATAAAACATAGTTTTTTTTTAAAAAAAACATACATTGCCAATTTAAAGGGACATTTCATCTTAAAATGAGCTTTCATTGTGGTGCTATAGTAGGAAACATTTGTAAACTGTTACACATGATCGGGAGTGCTACACGTGATTCTGTTTGTTACACATGATTGGACTGTTAAGGGCTGCAATGCCGCTTTAAAAGCATGCAGTATCCAGTATCCAAGAACACAGTTACTAAAGCTTGTGCATTATTAAAGGGGTTGTTCAACTTCAAACACTTCGTTTTCCGTTCAGTTGATTTCAGATAGTTCGCCACTTTCTATTTGTGACCATTTTTTCTAATATTGAAGTGTAAGGTTTAAATTTTCACCTTCTAAAGCAGCTCTGGGAAGGGGGGTGATTCTGTAACTGTTCTAAATTGATACATTTAGTTGATACATTTGTTATCTTGTCCCTGCTGAACAGAATCCCCGAGTTTCATTAAAAGTACCTGTTAGAATTGATACAACAGTTGCTAATATTCCACAGATACTGCTGAGAAATGTATCAACTACTTGGATCAACTTATAACAGTTCAGATGCTCCTGGATCATTGAGCTGCCAGACTCAGCGCCGATCCGCGCCTTTATGCCGCCTGAGGTGGCCTTCCGTTGCCGCCCCGACCCCTCCTCACGGCGCTCACATTTTCTGCGCAGGAGGGGGTCGGGGTGCTGCACGACGCTACTGCAGGGAGTGCAATTGCGCTCTCTGCACTAGAAGAGCCGAATTTCCGGGTTGAAAACCGGTAATTCGGCTCTTAGTTACCAGGAGCGGCATTTTTGCCGCCCCTGGTAACCAGGGGGGCGCTGCCGCCTGAGGCGAGTGTCTCAACTCGCCTCATTGGTGGAGCGCCCCTGGCCAGACACCAGAGACTGGAAAAATGAAATGCAAACGTACCTTTTGGGAAAACGGTAAAAAGTTAAAAGATGGAAAGCATATGAAAAAAGTATTTGTTTATGGTGAACAACCTGAAAACAAATGAACTCATATACCCATTTAACTACTACGCATGGAATTTTCCGGTCTCTCCAGGTTCAGCAATACATACTTGCTTGTGCCACTTCTGCTGAAACTAGGGTTACCACCTTTTAAAAAAACTTCACCGGCAGGTGGAGGGGGCCGGATTAAAAGGGCGGGTTGTGGCACTAAAGGGGGTGGGTTGTGAAGCTAAAAGGGGCGGGGCATGATGCACTATTGGCTGGGTGGTTTGTGATGTCAAAGGGGGCAGAGCCAATGCCCACGTTTGGCAAGAAGCCCAGGAAAAAGGTTAGTTTTGAGCAGGCTGGGGGCAGGCCACTGGCTTTTTTTAGGTGCTTTACAAATTTACCGGCAGCTACATTGCCGGTAAATTTGTAGTACCAGCCCCGGCCTTGGCTGGTGTTTTACCGGCCTATCCCCCACTGCAAGCATATCTGTATAAAAAATAATAGTGTTTCTGAAGCAAACACAGCAGTTTTACCAGTGCAGGGCAACACTGCATTTTATTTGTATTACTTAAAAACACACATTTTTTGATGTTACTGTTTTAAGTTATAGAATGCTCATATTTTAGCAACTTTTCAACTTAAAAATAGTTTTCTTCTTCTGACTCAAATGGGGGTCACTGACCCAAACAGCCAAAAAACGATTGCCTTCTGAGGCTAAAATTGTATTTGTATTGTTATATTTCATTACTTAGCTTTTAATTTAGACTTTTCCTATTCATATTCCAGTCTCTGATTCAATCCACTGCCTGGTTGCTAGGGTAATTTGAATCCTAGTAACCAGATACTGTAGCTTCTGAAATTTTGAGCTCAAAAGCTGCTAAACAAAGTGTGAGATAATTAAAAAATGACATACTAAGCGTTAACATGATGGTAAACAACCCCTAGTAATTCTAGATATATTTGAGAGAGACTACATAGGATTAAATACCATTTAACTACATTTATTTTACTGCTGCATGGAATGCTTGTGGTTCAACCCATTAACCATAAAACATCTGAACCGTTAATATGAAAGAAAAAGAAAGACAATGAATGGTCTCAAAATGTTCCAGCACAAGTCAGCAGGCCTTTGTTTGCCTCAATGAAGTAGGAGTAGAAGAAGCCCTAAATAGCTAGGGTCATTGACCCTGGCAACAAGGCAGCCGATTTACACTTGGTGGAGTCACAAGAGAAAGTCTGGGAAAGGTTCTCCAGACCTTTAAGGAGAAGGAAAGGTAATTTTTATTACCTATCTTTAACTGTTGCCTGATCGCACCCCTCCTGAAACGCTATAGTGTCACCAGCCAATTAGTTTTCATGCACTTACACTGTGCCATCAAAGTTTTTCCCCGTTACGGAGTTTGTGGCCGCCATGTTGGCCATGTACGCGCCACATCCTTTGTCTCCTCGTTAAAAGTGCTCATGCGCGAAATTGATTCCTCCTTGCGTCATGTGTGCAACGTCACCCACACACCACCTGACCTGCTTAGCATCGATCGCATGGTGGAAGTAAGCCAATAATGTGCGCATGCACAGGGCTTGCAGAATTTCTTCTGCGCATGTGTGAGCCCTGATAGTGCCAGTTTTGTTAGCAGGGGGATGTCTTCTGTATTCCATGCACCTAGCAAAATGTTTTACATCGACCTCTGAATGCAGCTAATGGGGAAGACATACAGAGCCACGATTATTGTAAGTAGTTCTCCTTTTTGTGGCCAATATATAGAAATGTATTTGTTTTTTAAATTTCCTTCTCCTTTAAAACAGCAGGACAATGTCTTCAGCCTCTGGTCAGTCTGCAGTTAGCAGGATTACGTTAGATCTTTAACTTGAACTATTCCAAAAATAAACTAAACTTAGACTATCCAGAATAAAGCTATTAGTGACAGACATGCAAGTAGGATAAACAGCTTCACTAAAAACGGGTTATTGCATTCAGTGTCTGTGAACCCTGTTTCAGTTCATGTGTCTGGCCTTCGAGGTGTAACCAGAATGAACCTTTTATATCCCTACAATCCCATGCATGCCTGGCTGGCTAATCCCATCATTCTATGACTTCATAACAGCAAAAAATTTAATACAGGTTATCCAGAATGCTCGGGACCTGGGGTTTTCCCGGATAAGGGATCTTTCCGTATTTTGGATCTTCATACTAGAGAGTCATGTAAACCTTAAATAAACCCAACAGGCTGGTTCTGCTTCCAATAATGGTTAATTATATTTTAGTTTGGATCAAGTACAAGGTACTGTTTTATTATTACAGAGAAAAAGGAAATCATTTGATAAAAATCTGGATTATTTGATTATAAGGTTGCCTATGCGAGACGGCCTTTCCGTAATTCGGAGCTTTCTGGATAACTGGTTTCCGGATAACTGATCCCATGCCTGTACAGGGATCCTCAAAAATAATACACACACACTTTAAAATGTAAAACCACAGATGCAATGGACATACTGTAAATAATTTGCTGCCAAATAACAAAGGTAACCTCTGTTTAATTGTAACCCATGCAAGAGAGTTGACACTTTTTAAAACCTGAGAAACTACAGGTATGGGATTCATTATCCAGAAAGCTCACAGACAGACACCGAGTGGATTTTGATGCCAAAACACATGAGTATGAATTTCAGCCTGGTGTAGTCTGGAGTTAGCCTTCTCTCTGTAATAGAAAAACAGTAGCTTGTACTGTACAAAACTAGGACAAAAAGAAAAAATAGGACAAAAAGAAACAATCCAACTGTCCTTTTTTAAGGGTTTAATGTTTTGGTAACCTTAGAGAACAGAGAATCCTTACATGAAAAACTAAAATTACCAATATTTGCAGGTAAGCGACGATCTGTATATTAGTATAAAAAAAAAAAAATAATGGCTGTTGTGGTTTCTTCCCTGTTTCTATTTTCAGAGAAAATGGGTGTTGTAAGAAACTCTTCTCCTGAGATCTTGCAGCCAATATAGGCCGCATAAACAAAGCATTCACAGGAAGCATGTGTTTTATGTTGAGCAATTCATATTTGATACTTGGCCAGTTCTAAATTTGTTATGAGATATTAACAGTGGAGGCATGAACATGATGAAAATGTGTTTCTGGCCTGTAAGATGATTTTTTAAGGGAGTATACTGGATGACCCACTTACTGTAGCTACAATAGCTGTTTCAATACAATACAGAATCTCCAAATGAAAATGTATGTAATTGTGTCTGACCACTCGCTATGGGCTCTTCAGCTCAGCCACTGCAAGTCCAACATTTAGGCTAATGCCAGAAGTGGTTGAAAATTAGCCAGCTGAAATCAGCCCCTACACCAAGCATTAGCCTGATGTCCTGCCTGTACCTTCAATGCTGATTTTGATGCAAGCTCTTGCATTTCTTTTCTCTGGCAAAATATGCCTGCAACCGGGCCAACAAAATTATCTGAGTGCAGGCAGGACAAGATGCTAATGCCAATGTAGGGGCTGATTCTAAAGCTGGCCATAGACGCAACAATCCGATCGTACGAATCGTGGATTCATATGATTTTCATATCGTGTGTGGAGAGTCCCGACATTTTTCGTCCGGCGGAGATTGGTCGTTTGGTCGATCGGACAGGTTAGAAAAATTCTGTCGCCTGCCGATAATATCTCTGCATGTATTGCCGATCGTACGATTTTCAGTGGGAGACTGTCACTAGCTATGTCAGACATAACTACCGTACGATTGCTGTCAGAGGTAGTACATTGGCTGATCTGTTCTTTTACTACTTTATTTGATCGCAATGGTAAGACTTTGATCTTTACGGTTAGTGGAGGGCCTGGAGATGGGAAAGTCCGATCGTACATTGATTCGTACCATCTGATCTTTGCGTCTATGGCCAGCTTTAGCCTGTGTATTTCAGCAGACCCAGGTTGGCATTAGCCTTAGAGATGAGCTTCAGACATGACAGGATATTCCAGAAACTTCTCTATATAGGCAGAATAATGAGAATTGCTACCGAGACATGAAACTACTGGCTGAAAACCAGTCCTTGGGAACTAGCAAGAGATCTCTATTTTTACTACAAGTCTTGTACCTAGACACATGTAACCAATCAGATAGTAGGTGGTCGCACTGACATTACAGAGTATATCTAAAGTAGCAAATAATCAGTAAGGTTATTCACTTGCAAATAAATATTTATATCAAAAAATAAAAATTCCAGGCCATGAAAAGGCCGATTGTGTGTTAGAAAAGATAGGCATTTTCACTTGTTACACTTGCCTGCGAGACTTCAGGAGAGTGTGTGTGTGTGTGTGTGTTTTTCTAACCTGCAATGTGTGAGCGAGATACATAGCATCATGATGCAATGATGGACAGTAAGCACTTTTTGCTGTTCACTGTTTTATTAATGTTATTATTATCCTTTATTTTTTTTATAGAACCAACATGTATATTTCATGATATTGTTCGTTATTACCATCAGTCTCTGCCTCAGTGCAGCTTACAATAAAAGGTCACAGACACACAGTGATACACACAAAATAATAAAGAACACTGCTCAGCTTAAAGGAGAAGGAAAGGTTAAAACTAAGTAAGCCTTATCAGAAAGGTCCATCTAAATATACCAGTAAACCCTCAAAGTAGTGCTGATCTGAGTCCCCTGTCAAAAGAAACATTGTATTTCTTTCCTTCTATTGTGTACTCATGGGCTTCTGTATCAGACTTCCTGCCTTCAGCTTATACCCCATTGCCCTGGGCAAGAGCATGCTCAGTTTGCTCCTCTTCCCCCCCCCCTTCTCTACTGTAATCTGAGCCCAGAGCAGGGAGAGACTCAGGCAGGAAGTGATGTCACACCATGTTAATACTGCAGCTCCTATTCTAAACAAACAGAGCGTTTCTAGAGCTTTTTACTCAGGTATGGTAAAACATTCTACAAAGTAAATATAGCATTCTAGCTTGCACTATTGCAGCTAATCTATTGGCAATAAAATGCCTCTGTAGCTTTCCTTCTCCTTTAAAGACTTCTAATATCAAGCTTTTATTGCAGTACTTAAACA
Source organism: Xenopus petersii (assembly GCA_038501925.1). NCBI lineage: Eukaryota > Metazoa > Chordata > Amphibia > Anura > Pipidae > Xenopus > Xenopus petersii. The sequence goes on along the minus strand of CM076683.1, from coordinate 45,926,192 downwards.
ATATAGCCTTAACTAATTATGAACGCTAAATGCTACGACCGCAATAACAATAATATATATTTATATCCTCTTAAAATGATTGATTGGGGGGTTAGTTTCTGCAGAAAAATATTCAGCATAGAGCCATCTGACTGCATAGTCACCACTTTGATGAAGGAATGTCATTCTTTCCTGATAAGATCTATGTAAACCAGGGACAGGCAACCTTTGGCACTTCAGCTGTAAAAAAAACCTTCAACTTCCTGTATTTGCCCACAAACTGGAATTCCAAACTTTCCAGTCTCTAAACAAACAAATAAATACATAAATAATATGTGCCATTTGTAGCTGTCTGTTTAAATGACATGCAAGGAGAAAAAAAAATAGTTGCAAATAATTAAAATAAATATTCATATTCCGAGTTCAAATTTTCAATTATTCCTAAAGGTTCAGTTGAGGAAAAAGGTCAGCTGCCATTGGACTAAGCCAATGCCCAATTAGAAGAATGGGGTCTGGGGAATTATAATGCTGGATTTAAAAGGATTTGTTCAAGTAATAAAAAAATAAAAGAATGCAAGGCCCTTGTTTGCCATAACACACATATCCTCATATAACAGTATAGCCACTGTATGACATTTAAGCTGCTTTCTTACTGTGAATAAGGTTTGTACTATAATCTACCATCTGACTACAGTTTAAGCCTACATGCCAATGCAAAGTAAGTGCAAGTTGGGCTAAAATATAGGGAAAAAAACGAGGAGTGTAGGTCTTGGCTCCCGGTATGCTCTTGTCTAAATAACAATCTTACTGTACTCTTGACATTTAGTGTAAAGGCACTTTTAGTCCAGATGCGTTGTATGAAATGAGCCGAGTATCACTGTGCAGTAAAATCAATAAAGGATAGTGGAAACCTGAAAATCTGTCCAACTTACACCATTATCAGTGCATTAACACAAAAAAAGCAAAGCTGTGCTCAACTGTGCATACTGACTATGTTTGCCCAAGAAAACACCCCTAGATAAACAGGCCAATACATAACAAGCAAAAGGTGTTTACACAACAGAAGCAGTAAGGGGCAGATTCACTAAGCGACGAATTTGCACTAGCATCTGATTCGCTCACAACGAAAAACTTTGCCAGGGTAAATTTGCAAGAACTACGCTAATTCACTAAAATCCAAAGTTGTGTCCAGGGCCCCGAACGCTGGCGAAGTAGCGCTAGCGTTACTGCGGCAAGTGAAGGTGTGCTAGCGTTGGCTTATTTGCATACGGCAGGAAGTAAAGGTTGACTTGACTTGATATGTTGCAGCCAATACATTACACTACACAAGCCCGGGAAACCTTAATAAAATAAAATAGAGTTGTTATATTTCCCTACACATGATCCCAGTGTATAGTTTATGTTCCATATGTTAGGAAATGTAGGGGGGAAGCTGGGTACCCCAGAAAAAATTTACGATCTTTTGCAGCCTATAACCCTGAAAAATGAAAAGTCGCCAGCGTTTTTTTGGGCACAAGAGGTAGCGTTCAGTAAAATCCACATCTTAGTGAATTTGCGTAGTTACGTCCCTTCGCCAGAGTGTAAGTTCGCCAGGCGTAAGGGAGCGAATTACCACTAGAGTCTATCTCCTTCGGTAGCGAAGTTATGCCTTTATTAGTAAATAAGTGAATTAACGAAATGATGTCACGCTGGCGAATTTTCCCTAATGTTAGTCACTTCGCCCTTTAGTAAATCTGGCGCTAAGTGTGCATAAATCAGATCATAAGGAATGCCATAAGCTGCTTAACTAACCATCACAATAAAATTGGGATATTCTCTGCAGAATTTTGAGTCATGGCAGATGGGGTGCTTTGTTGCACCATGGCTAAAAATACTTTTCTGTCAGGATTGTTGGGAATCGCCACATGTCAAACAATTTCCATGCAATGAAAGAAAGCTTTTTGCATGATTACAAAACATGCAAACTGCTTGGCATGTGGTGATTCCTATTGATCCAGAGAGAATTGTTTTTTTTCCTGTGGGTGACCAACACCCCAACTTGCATCGCTCTTAAAGGGGTAGACATTGATATTTGCAGTTGGTCTATTTTTTTTATGGTTTTCAGTTATTCAGCTTTTTGTTCAGCAGCTATCTGGTTGCAAGGGTATTATTTACCCTAGCAACCAGACACTGGTTTGAAAAAGAGACGGGACTATGAATTGGATAGGGATTACATAGAAAGATAAGGAATAAAATAACAACAAAAAAATGGTAGCCACAGAGAGAAACAGTTTTCAGCTGATGGGGTCAGTGGCCCCCATTTGAAAGAGGCAGAATCGGAAGGCAATAATTAAATAACTATTATAAAGTAAAATCAAGTTAGACACCTGAATTTATCTCCTAATAATTTTACACATTTTTTGTGTTCCAGTGCATTTAATTAGTTTATTTTCTGAGGAAGCTTGTCCCTGTTTTTACAAATGTATAGATGAATTGTGACAGGCTGTGTATCAGTATGCTCTTACAAAGCAATGCTATATGATATGCATTACTGTATTTCTACTCACACTGACACAGGATATAACTGCATTTTGAAAGTCTGATTCCTGTTGCAATTTCCTTGTGTATGTATTTTTAGCTATTTCATCCCACACAATTTTAAAAGGGTCCTCCGCCCAAAAAAATGTTTGTATAGTGAAAGAAAATTGCATTCTAAACAATTTCTGTGTATGCAGGTATGGATCTGTCCTCCAGAATGCCTGGGACCTGTGGTTTTCCGGATAACGGTTCTTTCCTTCTTCATACCTTAAGTCTACTAGAAAATCATGTAAACATTGAATAAACACAACAGGCTGGTTTTGTTTCCAATAAAGATTAATTATATCTTAGTTTGGATCAAATACAAGGTACTGGTTTATTATTAGAGAGAAAAAGAAAATCATTTTTAAAAATTTGGATTATTTGTATAAAATGGCAGTCTATGAGAGATGTCCTTTCCGTTATTAGTAAATTTCTGTTTAAAATATTTAAAATGTATTTGTAAAAGCAATGTTAATACCTTTCTGTTGTCTGGGTCTGACTTAAAAAGAATGTAACCCGACCCGCACATCTCTAGAAAGGACCTACAGAACTGTTAATCGGTTAAGAGCTCTCTCTACATTAGGCATTTTTTGTGTGAAAAAACATTAAAACCACATTATATAATTGAACAGTAAATTCCTAGAAAATTATCAGACAGTTGGTTTTGATATTTTAAACTATTTTTGCATTAGTAATTGACAGTAGCTAGATTTGACATATTTGGGCCTGCATTTTGACAGTGTAAAGTAGTTTTGCTCCTCCTCCTCCTTTTACTGTATACAAGTTTATTTTAAGAAAGCCCTTAGAGAAAACAGTCCAACAGATTTGTCATCTTTTCCTATATCAAGGTTGTCTTACAGGATTCACAGCAGTCCCTTGTGACCTTTCATAATTTTTATGGCTCCAAGCTCACTCAAGAGCTTCACACATTTCTCTATATTAAACCACTGTTTAAGTATTCCAACATGATAATGGGCTGCTGTAAACTAAACCTGCAGTGATACACAGTGATTTCTTACTATTTCATTTACAGTGCATTTTTACGAAGCATCAACACCCAGAAAGCTCCAGGAATCAGCCGCTAGGCTGACGAGAGGGACCCTTCTACTTTTACAATATTTTCATGTTAGTGTGTTTAAACCAATTAAACCAGGATCAGTAACCCTTGGGTGGGTCACCATGATCCACTTGAATTCAGTAGAAGCCAACTTTTTTAACAGTAGCAAAAATGAGGAGGATAACTAGTTCTATACCAATGTTTAGGTCACAAAGCTGCTACTGCAACTTAATTGATGAAAAAGTATTTATAGCGAAACTCTAAGCAACTTCTAGGACTCACGTTATATAAATATAATATAATAAAAAATGGTAGGTCTGGCAACAAAATGTACAGTCCTTATGAAGGGGGAACACCTCTGAAATGTTGCAACTTTGCTTGACACAAGTAAACAAAAGTTATTCCCATTCAACATCTAACTCCCGTGCTGGAGTTTTCTGTATTATGCATGTGGTGGGGGGCGCAGTCCTCCTTTACGCCACAGCAGCAGGAATTCAGAGGGGCCAGGTGTACAAGTGGTTTTCCTTAAAGGGATACTGTCATGGAAAACATGTTTTTTCCAAAACACATCAGTTAATAGTGCTGCTCCTGCAGAATTCTGCACTGAATCCATTTCTCAAAAGAGCAAACAGATTTTTTTATATTCAATTTTGAAATCTGACATGGGGCTAGACATTTTGTCAGTTTCCCAGCTGCCCCAGTCATGTGACTTGTGCCTGCACTTTAGGATGGAATTACTTTCTGGCAGGCTGTTATTTCTCCTACTTAATGTAACTGAATCAGTCTCAGTGGGACTTGGCTTTTACTATTTAGTGCTGTTCTTAGATCTTCCAGGGAGCCGTTATCTTGTGTTATGGAGCTGCTATCTCGTTTCCTTCCCACTGTTCTGTTGTTACGACTGCTGGAGAGGGGGAAAGGGAGGGGGTGATATCACTCCAACTTGCAGTACAGCAGTAAAGAGTAGGGGGATGCACCGAATCCAGGATTCGGTTCGGGATTCAGCATTTTTCAGCAGGACTCGGATTCAGCCGAATTCTTCTCCCTGGCCAAACCAAATCCTAATTTACATATGCAAATTAGGGGCAGGGAGGGAAAACGTGTGACCTTTTGCCTCAAAACAAGGAAGTAAAAATGTTTTCCCTTTCCCACCCCTAATTTGCATATGCAAATTAGGATTTGGATTCGGTATTCGGCCGAATCTTTCATGACGGATTCGGGGGTCTGGCCGAATCCAAAACAGTGGATTCGGTGCAACCATAGTAAAGACTGGGTTGCCACCCTTTAATAACAGTTCCACCGGCCGGAGGAGGGGGCGGAAACAAAGGGGCGGGTCACTACTTCAAAGGGGTGGGCCGTTTCGGCAAAAGGGGCAGGGCCATTGCGTGTGATTGGCTGGGGAGGATCTTGACATCAAGGGGGTGGAGCCTCAGCACTGCGATTGACAAGAAGCCAGCAAAAAAGGTGAGTTTGGGGGCAGGCCACAGGCTTTTGTTAGGTGTATTACAAATTTACCGGCAGCTACATTGCCGGTAAATTTGTAATACCGGCCCCGGCCTTGGCAGGTGTTTTACCGGCTAGGCCGGTAAAATACCGGCCGGGTGGCAACCCTAGTAAAGAGTGACTGAAGTTTATCAGAGCACAAGTCACATGACTGGGGCCAGCTGGGAAAATTACAATACGTCTAGCCCCATGTCAGATTTCAAAATTGAATATAACAAAATCTGTTTGCTCTTTTGAAAAATGGATTTCAATACCGAAACTATTAACTGATGCATTTTGAAAAAAACATGTTTTCCCATGACAGTATCCCTTTAACTCCTTGAATTCAAGACTTTTGAGCAGGGCCCTCGTCACCTCTTGTATCAATGTTTGGCTGCTTTGAACGTAGTTCAATGTATACAGTGTAATGTCAGTTTTAAGTACCCCACAGCTTTTCCAGTTAACATTATTTATGTAGTCCCACCAATTTATTATGCATTTCAATAGGGGCCCTTCCCTGACTTTACATAAAAATGTCCTGATTTTAGCAAATATTTCGGTTTGTGCAAAGTCCAATTAGTCTGCACCTCATAAAGCACCTCATACGCTGTGTTATCCTTCTATAACATCCTTGCAAAATCTTAAATTTAGAGGTGTCACTTTACCAAACAGTTTAGAACTTATTAGCCAAAGTATATTATCACATCAAGAGGGGTTAACTTAGCAGCTCCATAACAACCCTTCCCTTATCAATCATAACCAACATTAAATAGCAGGAAAATAAACACAAGACATGTGATTAGCTCTAACCCAAATACACTGCTGAATGCATCAAGGCTGCATGGCATTTAAGTGGATTGGAGATGCTTTTAAGCTGCTTAGAACAACAAGCCACCAAAGCAATCCTTCACATAGCAACGTTTCATATTATCAGGCAAACATTTGCATTTAGTACAGATTTGCTTGATGAATGTCCCAATTACCCTACACAACCAGAAAACATTGAGAGCTAACTCCACTGGCTCTGCATCATGGGAAGGAATATAAGGGGTTTCTATATGCTTGCTTAGCAGCAACACAACAACAACTGAACCATGTTATGGAAAACTAAACTATGTCTATTGAAAAATTATGACATAAACAGTCATTTGTTTTGATTGTTAAGATTATAGCAGCAAATAATCCTACAGCAGACAGGATTATTATTTAGAATCTGGACTGAATATTGGAGTTATAGTAAAAATAGATTATTTCTGTGAACATTTCTCTGTTTACCATCCTAGTGATCCTAAAAAAAATCAGGGACAGGAGGTGACTGCTGATTTCTTTAAGGCAAACCTCATTTTACGCTTGATGATTTGAAACAACTTTTAAAGGTGGCCATACACAGAGAGATCCATTTGTTTGCCGATGTTGCCAAACGAGCGGATCTCTCCTAGAAATGCCCACCTTGAGGCCCTAGAGCACGATTGGATAAAAATGCAGGAGTACGGACGGTCGGATTGCGGGACAACATCAACGAACAGATGTGGTCCGCAATCAGACGGGATTATTAGCTCTGTCCGGTCGACATCTTGCCAACTTTCGGCCAGATATCGATCGGGGAAGCCCAGCTTTTATTGGCCCGTGTAGGCCACCTTAAGTTTTGCTTTTCAACAGTTTCCAGAGCATACTGAGCATATGCAATGTCAGATCCTGTGCATCAGGCCTTCATAATTACGGTTATAGAAATACTGAACTTTTAGGCTGATGCAGTAAGATCAGTATATAAAATAATCATATTTAACCATATTCATTTTTAGGTTTTAGTTTAGTTCTCCTTTAAGCCCTCACAGACCCAGGGTGCAGGGCTGGTACTGTGGGTCTTAAAAGGACCTACTGTAACTGGTAGTGGTAGGGACAGTGGGGGTGCCAAAAGCTCCTCTGCAGAGGGCCCCCAAAATCTAGTTTCACCGCTGGTGTCAGTGAATGAATGTCGGTGTATAATGCTCCTTCATCAACACTGATCTCTTGCTCTCAAACCACTTATTACCTAATTTAATATACCATGAATAGAATTGGAACACCTACTACTTTTAAAGCTAGCATTACATCTAGTTTTATATGTTCAAAACATATGATTGTACAAAAAAGTAAACATACCTACATAATAACATGTTATAGTAATCCTTTACCACAGAAATGCTGCAGTACAAGTTCAAACAGCAAGTTGTTTCCCAAGAATCAAACAAGCAAAACATTTTGAGAAATGACACAATGATGCTGGTAAAAAGTAGAACATTCTCCAAAAATCACAAGTTGTAGGGCCCTTTGTATCTACCTATGATAAACACAGAAGTTTAAAGGGATACTGCATCAGTTAATAGTGCTGCTCCAGCAGAAATCTGCACTTAAACAGTTTTTCAAAAGAGCAAACAGATTTTTTTGATTTAATTTTAAAATCTGTCATGGGGCTAGACATTTTGTCAGTTTCCCAGGTTCCCCCAGTCATGTGATTGTGCTCTGATAAACTTCAGTCAGTGATTCTTCCTTACAAGTTTGTTTGTTTTGGGGCTACAAAGGGGCTTTACTTGGCTTTAAAAGTATTTAATTCACCTGTATTCGACATTAGCTGGTATATGCTTGCAGCCAAAAAGTGTCAGCCATCTGACCGCATTACCTTGTGTCACACCAATAACTCAAAGGAGGACTTTTGTGTAAAAATAAAATACAGAAAAAACTAACCTGCAAGTTGTTCACTATAAGGTGAGGCACACAACAAGAGACAAAGGTCAAATTTACTATTCACTCCTGAAAGTAGCGGGCTATAATAAGACATTGTGATGTGACAATAAATTAAGCAAGTACTTGTAATGCTATACTATAAGTCTTACAAGACCCTAGCAAAGGGAGTTTCAGTTTGCTGCCAGCATTACAATATGTCTGATGCTGGCAGATGCCACAGCAAAGCAATGAGCATAATACAATGGCTAACAATTAGAAAGAAAACCAATAGTGCTATTTATAGTATATTTTTCACTATTTTTTAAGAATGCAAACCCTGGATGGTCATAAAATAAAATGTGTTCTTTTTTTCTAGAGGCATTGCTACAGCACTACAGCACCATATTATGAGTTTATTTTTTTTTTTTTACGAAGAGCATTGAATGCAGAACATGAAATTCAGATAGATGAATTGCACCTGAAGTGGTTATAATCAGAAAAATAAACAGTCAAACTAAAAATAAAGGTTACATGTCACCATATAGTTTTTAGGCTCTTCAGTTGAGGAGACAATCCAAGGAGGCAGCCAAGATGCTCAGGTTTAAATTGGTTAAGCAGACGAGACAGTCGAGATCAGACACAACATGGATTTACTGCTGGGAGTCATTAATGCACATGCCTTGAAGGTAGCCAAGCTAAGCAGCAAGAGGCAGAGAGTATTGTGAGTGGGATTCCTTGCCACCCGCCCTTCACTAATGACCAGTGCAGACCATGATGCCATTGTGGTAAACACACACAGTGATTTATTAAATCCCTAGGCAGACTGTATCCAACCTTGTAAGTTACAGCAATAGACTGAAAACAAGCCGATTGACACATTTGACAGTTGACACATTAGTGGGTCTCATTTATAAACACTGAGCAAATTTGCACCTGGGCAGTAACCCCTGGCAACCAATCAAATATTTGTTTTTGTTGTTCAACAACAGCTGGCTAGAAAAAAAAAAAAGCTAGTTACAAATTGGTTGCTATGGGTAACTGCCAGGGTGCAAATGTGCTCTGTGTTGATAAATGAACAATTGGTTATTTGGGAGAGGGTGTCCTGCCCCTATAAATTACAAAATTAGGGCTGACAACAATAGAAGCCACTATTGTTAAGGTCATCTATATTCGATAGGTGGATACTACCCCATCATTCTATCCACTAAAGAGGGGGGGGAGCTCTTGATCCATGTGCCAAAACTAAAAGAAAATTATTACCCAGAAAGTAATTGAAAACATAGGTTTGCTAAGAACTTTCTACGTGTGAAGGGAACTGACCTGCCTCTTATTTATCATGCTAAATTCAAAGAGAATAAGAAAATACTTCTATTTATTCACGCTATATGGGCTAAACATTGGCTACCAGAAATAAACACTTGTGAATCACAAGCTTGTTTCTTGTTAGGTTTGACAAGATCTTACATAAGTTCTCACACGGCCACTCCCTTCAGCTGCACACATATATTTTTAGACATTTTTCATGTTTAGAGACCACCTTTTTTGGTTGAAGACAAAACCATGAGTCTTGTTTTAAAGTAATGTGGCTAAAGTAATGACCTTCCTTGTCAAGGATATATCTGAGGGGTGAGGCTCATAGAGTTTTGTTTTTTTTTTTTATTTTTGCGTTATTTGCCTTCTTCAGACTCTTTCCAGCTTTCAGATTGGGTCACTGACCCCATCAAAAAAAAACAAAAAAACAAATGTTCTGTAAGGCTACTCATTTATTGTAATTGCTACTTTTTAATACCGTACTCATCTTTCAATTGAGGCATCTTCTATTCATATTCCAGTCTCTCATTCTAATCAATGCATGGTTGCTAGGGTAATTGGGACCCTAGCAACCAGATTGCTGAAGTTGCTTACTTGAGAACTGCTGAATAAAAAGCTAAATAACTCAAAAACCACAAATAATAAAAAATGAAAACCATCGCACATTGTCTCAGAATATCACACTCTCCCTCATACTAAAAGTTAATTTAAACGTGAACAACCCCTTTAAGGTTAACTTAACAACTTTATGTATTGAGGAAAACATTAGTGTTATAGGTTCATCAACATTTATATGTGTCACCCTAATTTACTTCTTGCCAGTCTTTTAGGGATTATCTAGATTAATTAGGTATTGACCCCAAATCTCACACAAAATGCAATTTCGAGTAGGTCTCCACATCCCCATACGGGTGGTCTTACCTCTTCCCCTGCGTTCAGTTTTAATGTGTTCCACCTCCAGGGAGCGCAGCATTCTTTCATTTCTTCAGGGCCTGTATTCACATCGATACATGTAGGCACCAAAAGTTTAGCGATTACATGCATCTGTCTGGGTACAGCCCTGGAAGAAAGCATTGTTTTGTTCTGCATCCTCTGCAGTGAAACACATTAAAACTGAATGCAAGGGAGCGCAGGTAAAACCACCCATGTGAAGAGCCCTTAGACATTTGTAATGGCTTCCAATAACATGTAATTAAAACAAGGATTTAATTAGTAATAACCAATTTTTTGGTTTGAGTTGAGTCCCCTAAGAAATTAAGGAACCCTGTCCTACATAATCATATGATATGCACACTCACAGGCTGTATAAGCCGAGTTTTTCAGCATCCAAAATGTGCTGAAAAAGTCTACCTCGGCTTATACGCGGGTCAGCGGTACCCGACCCGTTGCCGAGATTGCAGTCACTTTTAATCATTCCTATACCAACAGTTCACTTGGGGAGAGACTGCAATATCCCACAATGCCCTCTGTTGGTTATATGAAAGAGTAACAGTGCGCCCTCTGTTGGTTATATGAAAGATTAACAGTGACTGCAATATCACACAGTGCCATCTGTTGGTTGTATGAAAGAATAACAGAGACTGCAATATCACACAGCGCCATCTGTTGGTTGTATGAAAGAATAACAGGGACTGCAATATCACACAGTGCCATCTGTTGGTTGTATGAAAGAATAACAGAGACTGCAATATCACACAGCGCCATCTGTTGGTTGTATGAAAGAATAACAGGGACTGCAATATCACACAGTGCCATCTGTTGGTTGTATGAAAGAATAACAGAGACTGCAATATCACACAGCACCATCTGTTGGTTGTATGAAAGAATAACAGGGACTGCAAAATCACACAGTGCCATCTGTTGGTTGTATAAAAGAATAACCGGGACTGCAATATCACACAGCGCCCTCTGTTGGTTATATGAAAGATTAACAGTGACTGCAATATCACACAGCGCCATCTGTTGGTTTATACGAAAGAACAACAGTGACTGCAATATCACACAGCGCCCCCTGTTGGTTATATAAAGGATTAACAGTGATGGCAATATCACACAGCACCCTCTGCACATGGTAGTGGGACAGTGGGACAATGCACACAGTAATCCGTTTGGCAATTCTCTGTCACCATCAGCTTTGCAAAGAAGTCCGGTTGATCGCTGGGGGGGTCGCTTTGGCAGAATGTGCGCTGCTGGGAGACAGGGCTGTAGTTGTGTCTAGGCTTATACGCGAGTCAATAAGTTTTCCCAGTTTTTGTAGGTAAAATTAGGTACCTCGGCTTATACACGGGTCGGCTTATACACGAGTATATACGGTAGTTAGTTTTGCTTTCTGTTTAAGTGAGACTACTTATTTTGGCCAGTGGATGCATTAAAGAATTTCTTGGCCAAAATCTGCCTCACGTGCACAGACAGGACAATTCCTGGTCTTGTCAATTTCATGTCCTGCAGAATATGCTGGTGTTATACAGGTAACTCATATTCTGTTAGGACCCTCTCTTTAGGACCAAAAAAGGTAAAAGGAAAATGCCTTAACCATATAGGCAATGATGCACTGTATTCTACATGAACAACAAACTTTGCGCCCTTTTGCTTTATGTCAATGAGGTTGCTTAAATTTACTTTAACATGATGTAGAGTGATATTCTCAGACAATCTGCAATTGTGTTTTCATTTTTTATTTGTTGTTTTTGAGTTGTCTGTTTCAGCAGCTTGCCAGTTATGAATTCCAGCAGTCTAAATCTCCCTAGCACTCAGCCATTGATCTGAATGAGACACTGGAATATGAATAGGAGAGGGCAGGCCTGAAAAGCAAAGTAACAAAAAGTAGCAATAACAATAAAATGGTAGCCTTACAGATCATTTGTTTATAGATGTTGGTGTCAGTGACCTCCAGCAGATTAATCATAAGAAATGGGCAAATCATTAAAAAAAACTATAAAAAAAGAAAAAAATTAGCCATTCTATAATACACTAAAAGTCAACTTAAAGGGGCTGTTCATCATAACTTTTTTTAGTATGGTGTAGAGCAGTGATCCCAAACCAGTAGCTCATGAGAAAATGTTGTTCTTTGACACCTTGGATGTTGCTGCCACTTTTTGAATTCCTGGCTTAAAGGCAAGCTTTAGTTGCATAAAAAACATGTATACTGAACAACATAGCCTCCTGTTGGCTGCAAGTCCACATAGGTGCTACCAATAGCCAGTCACAGCCCTTATTTGGAATCCCCAGGAACTTCTTGCATGCTTGTGTTGCTCTGCAACATTATTTTATACTTGAATAGGAGAGGGCCTGAATAGAAAGTTAATTAATAAAAATATGCAATAACAATACATTTGTAACCTTACACAGCATTTGTTTTAGATGTATGTGGTCATTGACCTACATTTGAAAGCTGGAAAGAGTCAAAAGAAAAAAAGGCAAATAATTAAAAAACTACAATAAAGAAAAAATTAAGGCCAATTGAAAAGTTGCTTAGCATTAGTCATTCTATAACATATTTAACGTTAACTAAAAGCTGAACAACTAGCACTGTGCAATATGATGGTGCTCTAAAAATACATGGTAATTACAATAATAATAATAACCATCCCTTTAAGCAAATAATAATGGAACCTAGTCCTTACATATAATCAGGTCATAATTGAACACTCTAGTTACATGCCAGTAAATAAATGCAAATATTATAATGCCATCACAATAAGGGCCATTAACTCAGAAGCCAAGAGATACATTTTGGAAGCAAATACTGATAACAGTGACTAAACATTTAGAAATGACCAAAAAGCAAAATGGCATTACAAAATACAATGGTTTACATAAAGTCAAAGCTTTGATACTGTATATGTTCAGCTGCCTCAAGCAAATACTGGTGGGAGCATTATGGGAGTTGCAACTCTGAAATCGCTGAAAAACACAACATTGACTATTCCTGGTTTACAGGCCAGATATCTGCTCTAACCAGTACACAACCTACTTGCCAGTGAGACAGAACACAAAGCAAAGATGCCCTCAAACTCATGTTAAAGTACAAATCTCAGCATCCATGAAACCCCTGCTCTGTGCCATTTAAATATTTTCTCTGGGGAATTAGAATTCTTGTGATTTCAGCAAAGTTAAAAAAAAAAGTTGCAATCTGATTTTATTTAAAAGATAAAAATTGAAGATTATCATTTATCTGTACACAATATATATTGTGGAAGGCAACTGCTTAAAGGGCTCAGCTATACAGGTGGTTTGCCTTACAGTACGTATAATCATCCTACATAATTTTTTCCATGCCCATCGGCTCCTGAGCAGGTGGCTAGCATACAGGATATCCTTTTCAAATTTTAGAGCAGTTTTGGAAAACGCCAGCACCAGCTGAGCTCTGTTCTTTATTTTGCCTGGATCAAGTCCCATGTTCAGCCAGCATGTTTCCAAGCTAACATAAAGCACCAATAAATAAAATACCCCCTGTACAAGTTACACTTTCAGCACTAGAAAATTAAAGTCAGTGCAATGTTCTGCTGGCACAGCCCTAGGCAAATAATGTCAATGAATGAATTAAAACCTTAGAGGCACGAGAAATTGACAGTACAGGATTATTCATTCACAATCAGAAATAATAAATCATTTCGTCTGTTAGATTTAGTAAAAGCAAATTCATCGGACAGCTTCAAAAATTGAGTTGCTGCCAGTGACATCAAAGAAGGGGGTCAGGATGGTGTAAAGAGGTCACTTTGGCAGTTTTCCTTCCAAACGCGCTTTGTGCGGTGAGGGCCTGTCATTTTAAACCCATACCCAGTTAGGGCTATGGCACAATGGACATTTTGATAAAACTGTAACAATCACAATATATTTTCCTGCCTGTTGCTACTTCCATATCAAAAGCAAGTTAAAGATTCTGCCTATAGCATCGAGAGATGGGCACTACTTGGGAACACCAAACTGTTCAGGTGGGCTCTGTTCTACTTTGGCCTTAGCATCTGAAAGGCAAATCATTACCTATTCCTTTGAATGGGAAGTGATGATAGGTGGGGAAAAGGTGTTCTGGCCACAGTGGTCTTTCCTGAGAGCCTTGTGAAGTCTAAATCCCAGGTGTGCTACTGCCCTAATAATTTACACATTGGAGTAGGTATGTAAATGGGCAGCCCCTGTATTATGTTTTAGTATTTCTGCTGCAGTATGGAATGCAAATTATAACTATATATCGATCTATATCATATCTATATACACATACAAGCAAATTGTATTCAAAAATAAATGAATTAGGTTGCACCTTATAAACAGTTTCCATGCCTGTATTACTGCAGTATCTTAAAAATATAGATGGTATGGGTAGATCTTGGAGCAATTTCAGATTTTCAGAATAAGAATTCATGACTTTGTCAGCATATGCTATTCTTAGTCACACACACCTTCATTTTCATTCATATCTTGATGCAATATGTTCAGGGCTGCCATCCAAGGCAAATGTTACCATTAGAACTGTATTAAGGGGGGCAGAAAGCCCTGATAACCATAGGCTGAACAGCTAATTGTTTTCTAAAATGGTAGTCAATGAAGTTCCCACATTGCCCCCATTTATTCTAAAGCAGTTATAGAGAATAAGGCACCCACAGTCATCTTGTACCACCCAGATGTGCATCAATACTACCATCATATATGTGCCAGAAGCAGAATACTGGGTAACATGCAGCTTTTAAGAACACACAATATAAATAATTGGTCCCAATCAAATAAGAAGCTGTCAAAAGGCTATATAATTTAGCACACAATCCACTCTGTTGAAGGACTCCAAAAATAGAAAAACAAACCACTAGCACAACTGACTCACAACAAGCCTCAGTTACTGTACCCATATGCTAATGAAGTTCACCCAGTGTTTGAAAGAGGAAGTGGGGGGGGGGAGATTTATAATATTTTTATTCCAGTTTATTAATCCAATTTGGATAGGGAGGCAGTAAAAACAACAGACTCAACTAGATGGAGGAAATCAGCTTCTAAATTGTTGCATAGTGCTGACCAGTAATGGGAAACAAAGCATTAGTTTCAATACATTTTCATATCCTGCTCCCAATATGACGATCATTGATGGACAACAACTCCCAGAAACTTGTGACATTTCTAATAAAAGGGTAACACTGTCTGTATGGAAGGGGTTGAGTGTAGAAGCAGGATGTGTGTGTGTTGCAGTTAGTCAACAACAGCATGGATACAAAGGCTGGAAATGACGGATGAGCAGCACCAATGCTTGTTACATACAAAAAACAAGCAATCCTTTCCATTTACATAAATAAATCGCTATCCCATGCCCTTTATTCTGCACACAGCCCTAAAGACCGAGGCCAATGCAGCTGCATAGTGTACTGGCGTACAGATCATCATACATGTTTAGGCTTCCATGATGCAGTTGGCAAACTACAGATCTCGCCTTAAAGGGTTCCTAGGGAACGCTGGGAGTTGTAGTACATATCGGCGGTAGTGGTGTTAGGATGCCTGCTCCAGCAGCTCACTAAAAGAAAGATTACAGTAGGTGAATAACTTACATCCATGCAGTAGAGGAAAGGGAGGGAGGCGAGGGCACGGTGCAGGCTTTCCGGGAGATGGCTGCTAGGAATCCAGTGCAAATCCTTGGCTAGAAGTTCCAGTAATATGTTCCTTAATCGAGACACTCTGCACGCCTATGGTCCCCCTGTTAATATGGCAGCTCCCCCATTGGGCAGCACGAAGCTCTCCTTGCAGCTGCATTGACACTGCACAGCAACATGATGGGGCTTGCTGTTATTATCCACCGCTGCAGGGGTACGAGCCAGAACGCCGCGCAAGCGCACTAGCGCACCGACCCGCCCTTCCCTGACGTCCAGACGATGGGCGGGACTGAGTAATGACGGACGTCGTCACCCTCATGGGCGTGGCTGCTAGGGTCGCTAAGGAGTGTCTGTTCTCATAGGAGGTGCAGCAATAGCAGGCTCATTGTAATCATATCTATAGAAGCGAGCAAATCATGGACGTCCATACAGTTTATCCATCCTAAAAGGCTGTACATTTTCAGTGTTTGAATTTCCCGTTGTGTGACATTGGCAACAATGTGTTAATGCCCCCTAGTGGAGAAGAAAGTGTGTGACACAGTACTCCAGGAACTTCCTGGCAGCAGGTTATGACAGTTGGCCTGGGGCAGATTTATTAAGGGTAGAATTGTAAATTGGAATTTGAATTTTTGAGTTGGAAACTCAAATTCAAGTTGGGAATAATCCAAACTCGAATTCGAGATTAATCATACCTCGACCCTGGGAACTAGGGATGCACACAATCCAGGATTCGGTTCGGGATTCAGCCAGGATTCGGCCTTTTTCAGCAGGATTCGGAATCAGCCGAAACCTTCTGCCAGGCTGAACCGAATCTGAACCCTAATTATGCATATGCAAATTAGGGGCAGGGAGGGAAATCACATGACTTTTTTTCAGAAAACAAGGAAGTAAAACGTTTTTCCCCTTCCCACCCCTAATTTGCATATGCAAATTAGGATTTGGTTCAGTATTAGGCCGAATCTTTCACTAAGGATTCGGGGGTTCGGCCGCATCCAAAATAGTGGATTCGGTGCATCCCTACTGGGAACAACTCGAATTTTATAGTACGCCACCTAAAACCTGCCGAGTTCATGTAGAAGTCAATGGCAGAGGTCCAGTGACCCATTTGAAGATGTTACTAGTAGGGATGCACCAAAATCCAGGATTCTGCCTTTTTCAGCAGGATTCGGATTTGGCCCAATCCTTCTGCCCGTCCAAACCGAATTTGAATCCTAATTTGCGTATGCAAATTAGGGCCGGGACGGAAATCACGTGACTTTTTGTTAGAAAACAAGAGACTAAAAAATGTTTTCCCCTTCCCACCCCTAATTTGCATATTCAAATTCGGATCGGTATTCGGCCGAATCTTTCAAAAAGGATTCAGCTGTTCAGAGTCCAAAATAGTAGATTCGGTGCATCCCTAGTTACTAGCCTTCCTGACATTCAAGTTTTTTTCGGAGAAAAAACTAGATTCGAGTTTTAGTCGAATTCGAATTTGCTTCAAGTTTTCGAGTCGCTAATATTCTTTTGAGTTTTAGACGTTCGCGTTTTTGCTGAAATAATCTCCTAATCGAGTTGTAAGTATATTCAAATTTATTAGAGTAAAAAAAAAATTCACATAAGCTTGAAATTCGACCTTTGATCTTTTTGCCGCTTGGTGATATTAAGCCTAGAGTGTGTATAGGAACCAGCCTGGAAAGTCTCACTTCTTTATATGCTGACTCTATTATAAATCATGGATAATAATGTGGAAGTGGTCTGAATTGGAAGTCTTGCTAGTCTGGCAAATGACAGGTTGGTGTTTTTTGTGAAGGACTGTTTTCTTCTCAGCCTAACGAATATGCTACTATACTCTGCATCTAAATATAGAAAATGTTCCAGCACCCGCAGGCCCAGGCTGGCAATATGTGGGTTTTGGTAAATGCTGTAAGATGCCATAGACAGTCACCGTTCAGTGGTGGGGCTGTTTAGGCCTCTGTGTACTTGGAGGAATATATTGACTCTCAGTCTAGACCTGAGCACTCCTTATTGTAAGGTGAATGTTTTGGGTCTTATCTTACCCTTTTAAAACCTGCTTGGTCACACATACAACCAATTATTTACCACCCAAAAGCTGACCCCCTCCCCCTTACCAAGGAAGGGTCAAAACATTGCCTAAATACACTTGTTTACTTTCCAATAAGGAGTGCTACAGCTGCTCTTATATTTTAAATTATTGCCCTCTGGCAAGAATATTGCTGAAATTGAACCCACCCACAAAGGCATATTTTAAGCTGGTTTTGGAATTTTAGGTGTCTGAAACACTTAAGTTGGAAAAAGTCTTGGCATGACGTGGAACCCAAGTTTGTTGCTGGCTTGTATGCATACCTGCTCCTAAATCCTCCTGCCATGATGGCGTCAGCCTCACTCCTTTTGCATTATAATCCCAGCCCTTTTTCCAGCAGCACCCACCCCCTTTTGTGCCCGCTCCTCACCTGCATGAAATTTTTTTTCATATAGGTGGCAACCATAATCCTACCAGGGAGGAGGGGGTGCAGGGCGGCGCAAGGATGGAAGGAACAAGGGTACGCTCAAGTGTGCAAAAACTTGAATTTTTAGAGGTTTCTGAGATTTTTGGATTTTATACCGCATCTTTCAGCACTTTTTTTTCACTCATACTTTTTATAATCGGATCTTTTAATAAATTCAATGACAATCGTGGTTTTAGAGTTTGTGAGTTTATTTGTGGTTTCAAAAACCTCTAAAACCATTTCAATCTGACCTTTAATTAATAAGCTTCCACGTGTCATGTACAGACACACAAAACAAGGCTAGTTTATTACTGTGTTCAAAGCCTCAAACATTTTAAGAAAACTGAATTCATACTCTGATGTTTGCAAGGCAACGATTTGGACTACAGAAGTGTTTTGCCTGTGTGTATCTTTTCCTTTGTTTTTTTGTAATGCGCTTCTTACTTAAATTCTGTCTGGTCTCTCCTATATGGATTCCACCTGTGGGACACTCAGTGGACATTATCATGTAGACAACATTGGATGTGGCACAGTTGAAAGAATCTGGAAGTGTGTGTATTATATCTGTTCATAAGCTGTAAGGACATGCCCCTCATCTCTACTCCTACAAGAAAATGTGCCAGTTGTTGCATGTTGAGACAGTAAACGTCTGAAAAACACCTCATGTTACATTAACCTTAGTTTCAGTAAAGTGAAGAACAATGGAAATGTGTATAAGCAGTAAAATACTATATCATAGACTTTCATGTTCGCCAGTTAATTTACCCCTAGTTACTGAAGTATACAATATTTTTACAGTAACATAACTAGTAAAATTCTCATCATCAGGAACAGAGCAATGGGGATTGGCATTGGCACATACGAAATTTAAAAAATAATTGTATCTCCTGCGCATCCCCAGTGTTTCTGAACCAATGTGGGTGTGGTTGAGCGGCATGCGGCCCCCTAAAATCCTGCCACCCAGACCTTGGTGGCCTCTCTAAAAATCTGCTGGCCGGGCCGACACCCGTGGGTTTGCCCATGGATCAGTTGTGTTCGGCCAACCTCTTCATTTCTTTTTTCAGGTTGTGGGCCAGATTTACATAGCAGATGCCCCTAGTCCTGCCGCTGTCCCCATCCCATTCTTTGTGCACATGCACAAATTTTCAGCATCGGGTCCTGAGTACTGGGGATTGGTGCACAGGAAATTTTTAAAACTATCATATCTCCTGCGCATCCCCAGTGCTTCTGAACCAATGTGGGTGTGGTTGGGCAGCATGCCGCCCCCTAAAATTCTGCCGCCCTAGGCCCGGGTCTTTGTGGCCTTTCCACAAATCCGGGCCTGAGTGCTAAGGCAATTTGTTGTGATAGGTGCCCTTTAGGATGTGCCATAAGCTTCTGCACTCACGGTACAGGGCTAGTTCTGGGTAACTACTGAAAAGTAAAATAAAGACTATGGATATTTTTTAGAAATAGCAATAAAATTATTTTTAATGCAGAAGGGCCCCATTTAAAGTTTTTGATGCAAGGTGCCTTATTATCACTGAAGCTCGTTTCAGCAATTAAGTTGATGGTAAGAATTCAGAATATAACTAACAGAAAACAAGATAACTAAACAAGCTATATTTCTTGCAGATAAAAAATATAACCTAGAAACTCCTGCAGCAGAATCCAAAATCTAATCCAAAATCTAATATGACTTTGTATGACCACATTTCCTGTGGTATTCAGATAAATTTCTGCAGGTATGGGACCTATTATTCAGAATGCTTGGGATCTGGAGTTTACCGTCTAACAAGATTTTTCCGTAATTTAGATCTTCATACCTTATGTCTGCTATAAAATCACTAGGGATGCACCGAATCCACTATTTTGGATTCGGCGGAACCCCCGAATCCTTTGGGAATGATTCGGCCAAATACCGAACCGCATCATAATTTGAGTATGTAGATTAGGGGTGGAAAGGAGAAAACATTTTTACTTCCTTGTTTTGTGACTTGATTTCCCTCCCCACCCCTAATTTGCATATGCTAATTCGGATGTAGGTTTGGCCAGGCAGAAGGATTCAGTGCATCCCTAAAAATCAAGTAAACATTAAATAAACCCAACAGGCCAGTTTTGCTTCTAATGAGGATTAATTCTATTGTAACTGAAAAGAGAAAAAGCTAGCCCTTAAAGTTGCACCTCCCCATCATAGGATCTGATATCTCAAGGAACAAATTAAAACTTAACTTTTACTAATAAATTACATAAAAACTATGAGCCCAGGAAAACGTTTAAAATAAAGTTAGGAACAGGGGGATGAAGAAACTGAAAATAGGTAAAGCAATATGTGCAGGTCGTGAAGTAGGTGTTAGACCAATCTGTTAGGTCTGCAGTGAGACGCTAAAATAATAACGGGGTGAGAATAAGGACAATTGTCTAGTAACCTAGAGAAAAAAATGGGTATCAAACCCACCTGCCCAGCTTAAACCTAGTTCACTTCCGAACCCCAATTAATTAGTCACCCCTTCACCCTCATTTTAACCCTTCCAGTTTCCAGGCAGAAAAGACGGCTAAGTAAAGTGGCAATTGCTCGGATCAATTGCACGTAACCTGCAGACAATGATCGCAGACCCATCTGCACAATCCACTAACGGAGTGCAGCAGTGCAGTAGAAAGGAACCCAGCTGGAAGGCCAGTAAGGGTGAGATGTGTGGTAATGCCCATTTATAGTCGCTAATACTAAGGGGTCCATTTACTATCAATCTAATTTGTTTTTTATGACAAATCTCAAAAAATTCATGATTTATTAAGTGTAAAAACCACAAAAACCTCCAAGCAAAATATCGGCAAGTGAAAGTTGTCAAGGTGCTAAAGAAGTCAATGGGAGCTGCCAGGCCTGGACTGGGAGTCAAAATAGGCCCTGCCATTCCAAGTACACAGAGGCCCAAACAGCCCTCTACCAGCCCAAACAGCCCCCTACCAGCCCACTATATGGTAACTTTCTATTGAACCATACAGCAGCCCCTCTGGCATGTGCCAGAACCCACAGATTGCCAGTCCGGGCCTGGGAGCTGCACTGATCCTATTGGACCATTTTTAATCCAATCAGAATGTTAGAGATATTCATATTTTAACAAGGTCACTGTTAAGACCATAAGTTCACTTTGCTGTGAGCTAGGAGTCCTGAGCATATGTTGGAAAGCTTAAGGGAGCCAGTATCCAAAAACTCAACTTCTTCTTTTGATTTACTAACATTCAGGAAAAATTCTCAACATTTGACCTTTTTTTTTTTTTTTTAATAAATTATTGCAAAATGTCTTCCTTTATTTTCTTGTCTCTAAACATGATTGGAAACTTGAGTAAACGTCCCATAAATTGGCAATGTATGAAACACAAGACATTTTTCCTCCAGTGTCTTAAGATTTTTTTTGGGGTGGCCTCAGGGCCGGATTTCAAATTGCCGCGCCCCAAGGCGCATTGTCCCAGGCCGGCTTCTTCTGTTGCTTTCGACCCCCCTGCTGCTTCTGGTGATAGGACCATGGTCCTAGCGCCGGCTGCATGAAGCACCATCGAGCTTGATTTAAATCATGGGAGCACTGTGGGGGCTTTGAGTCCCCATTTTATCCACAGGGTTGCGGCTGGGCGGTATGCCACCCCTAAATTAAATTTTTGCCACCCTAGACCCAGGCCTATGTGGCCTCACCACAAATCCTAGCCTGGGTGGCCTTTGGGGACCCTCCACTGAGATTTCGACATACAGTATTAAAGTGTATACATGTTTCATTCCTCATCGTATCAGCCCTATTCCACAATCCTAGGTAGTACAAAGCAGTGCTTCTTCCTTCCTTTGGGGTAAAATTGGAAGGGCAGCTTTGTGATATCCATTATCCAAAGCATAATTTGTAAATATGTTTTTTTTTTTTAACTCAAAAGACTGTATTGTAATTAAAGAACCTAGGTGATTTAGTTTTCATTCAAAATACTATTCCTCTATTGGTTCGTGATGACCTGTCTACAGAACTAGTGTCATGGGCAGTAGTGGTCATTTACTATCACCTGGGGCAGAAGTGCGCCAGATGTTAAGGGCACAAAAGCACAAGTGTTAGTACTCTTGCAGGGAACACATTGCGCTGGCCAGCCATATCCTTGCCACCTCTTGCAGGGGTGGTTAGGGGTTGGAAGGATAATTGCCTATATATAAAGGGAACACCACCTGTGGTTCATTTACATAGTAAGGCAGGGTGCAAAGTACAAAAAAAATGTTGTACTGTTTGTTTTTGTTTTTCTTGCACTTTTCACTCCAGTTTGAAAATTTGCCCTAGTGAGTATCCACTTTAAGAAAAGCTGCTAAAGAAGATGGATCTATTAAGAGGACTGTTACAGACACACATATGTCACAAACACGTATACCATAGGCCTAAATCTTGAAGCAAGTTTTTTTTTTCAGACCTTTGTGTTTTACTCTTGTTAAATCTTCTCTCTCAGCTTATAACTGTAATATAATTAAAGCATTGCCTGTAAATTAACTGTTATCAAAAGAGTTTTATATCTAGGTCTCACATGGGAAATATTCATACCATGAATATCCTCCTCCTCCAGGCAGTGGGGTTCTGATATTTGCCACAATGCTCTGTTAAATACTTCTGCAATTGGAATTATGCAATCTGACTGGTCACATGAGGCCTTTGAAAACCCGTAGGTACAACTAGGGTTGCCTCCTGGCCAGTATTTTACCGGCCTGGCTAATAAAAATTATGGTTGATTCCAATGTTATTAATAGGGAAAAAAGATAAATATATAGGAAGGCCGGTATTTTTTTCCAGAAAAGGTGGCAACCCTAGGTACAACATACATTTTGGAATACTGAAATCTGATTGGTTAGATAGAATGACAGAATGAATATATATATATATATATATATATATATATATATATATATATATATATATATAGCACTCACGTGGAATCCTATATACACTAGATAGAATGGCATGCCATTGTGGGTGGGTATATTACCCTTGCACTGACAGACTGTAAATCCTTGTACTATAATTATCACCCTATGGTGGAGTGACAGTTTTCCTGAAAATGCCTGCTTTTCTGCTTTCAAGCCGACCTCCGCTTTGCTGTGAGTCCCTGCATGCAAACAGAAGCTGCACTTTTCAGTGATGAACCAGCGAGCTGGGGCACGGAGCTTCTCTCAGACTGCAAAACAAACACAGGCTGAAAGAAGTACACCGTGTGCCTAGGTCCTATGCTTCTTGGTGTGCCTTTCCTTTGATCATTAGTTCAAAAGAGATAAACTGTTATCAACTTGGACAAATAATTTGTCCCTACTCGTCTTGTAGCAAGACAAATGCATATACTTACACAACCCCCTGCTGGAACGACAAATTAAAGCTGGCCATACACGGGCCGATAAAAGCTGCAGATAGGACTAGTCAGCAACTCATTGGCTGTGTGTAGGGCCCTCCGACGGGCTTTACGGATCGATAGGCCAGATGTCGAACGGGCAGGATTAAAAATCCCGTTGGATCGCGGCCGCATCTATTCGTTGATGAGGTCACGTGATCCACCACCAGTGTTGGCACTAGGGCCCATGATCAGATTAGCCCAATATCATCCACTTCAATGTGGGCATATCGGGGAGAGATCTGCTCGTTTGGTGTGTATGGCCACCTTAAGGTTCTCTGTATATCTTTGGACCAAATGTGCCCAAGTTAACCCTTTCAGCAATAGTGCACTGCTGTTTTTGCATGGCGGATGATATACACCTTAAAGGAACAGTAACACAAAAAACTGAAAGTGTTTTAAAGTAATGAAAATATCATGTAGTGTTGCCCTGCACTGGTAAAACTGATATGTTTGCTTCAGAAACACTACTATAGTTCATGTAAACAATCTGCTGAGTAGAATGGCGGAAATTGAAAAACGGCTAAATGGCACAGGATATATAATGGATAACAGATAGCATTATGTTTTACAGAGGTTATCTGCTATCTGCTGTGTAACTTGAGCTTTTTCTCATTTTAATAGCTGCCCCCATGCCTATACAGCAGCTTATTTATATAAACAATAATAATGTTTCTGAAGCAAACACAGCAGTTTTACTAGTGCAGGGCAACACTGCATTATATTTTTAAAACAATTTCATTTTTTGATATTACTGTTCCTTTAAGCCTTTTTTTCCATTTGAGCACAAGTAGGACTTTTGTGGAATGTCTCTTGCCTAGTTTTGAAGTTTAAAAAAAATCCACATTTTATTTACCATTTAAATGGAGATAATACGGTTTGTACAAACAATGCCTTCCTTTTCCCCAGCTGGAGTTGGTGTCTCAGGTTTACAGAAAAGGTAGAGATCAATATACTGTACAGAGAATTTTCTATGGATTGGTAATTTAATCTACAGACTGTAAATTTACTAATTTGCTCATAATAACCAGGTGTGAGCAGTAGAACAAACAGGAATTCTCAACAAATTTTACCCTAACTAGCCTTCAGGCTGGGCTGCAAAGTTATTGCTTTGTGCCCTCCTACCACACAGTTTGGGAATCACAGTTTCAGTGCTAATAACCCTGCTGGGATATAGTCAATGGATTTTAGGGCAGCTTTTGAATGTGTTCTGTTCTAAAATAGGCAGAATTGGAGCCATAAAATATGACAAAATATTTTTTTCAAGAAATACAGTATACTTTACTAAATGGTATCCATTGGTTTAGGCACAAAAATCCTTTTTTGATTTTGTGAAGATTGTGTCAAATTGATTGCTGAAAAACACTATATAGTTGTCATTGGTAGACTGTTATCCATTGCTTCAGACATCATACATTATCATAACATACTGTATTCTTTAATCATATGTCTTGGACACATTTAGTGCTCCCAGATTCTTTTGCATTAATTCCTTGGGTGGATAGTTGTTTCCAATGAAAAAAAAAAATTATAACATTTATATACCAAACCAATGAGTATTACACAATCCACTCCACACAGAGGATGCTACATTCACCTTCCTGTTCACGTCACCTATGTATTTTTCTGAGAAATGCTTTCGGAGGCTAGCCCACATTCTCCCACCCACAGCTGTATCAGCCTAAACTTGCCTGTTACGCAGACAACATCAACATTTTTGCAGGTTGCACAAGTCACAACGCATTTGAATATATTTGGTTATAAAACAGGATTCTATCAGTGATTAACAACTGAATTATTGGGTGTGATAATAGATTATCAGCTAATAAATAATAATGGGAACTGTATACACAGGAAGGCAACCTGACATACAGTATTGCACTACACTACAAAAAAAGCATCAGGGTAATGGTTACAATTGGCAGGGCACTTTGAGAAGTATCTTATCTACTAGTAGCAATGTAACTTGCCAGCCCTATGGGTAGTATACACCTACAGGTGTTAAAATGTTTTTTTACCCATTCAAGTAAATTAAATCAATATTTCAAATGTTTTGCTATTATAATGACTAATGGAAAATTATTTAGGTTTGCCCTGAATTTTATCATCAATTTAAATTTTAATACAAACCAATAACACCTAACACTTTTAGGGGCAGATTTATCAAGGGTCAAAAAACTTCGAAATTCGGATAAAAAAAGACCAACTGAAAATTTATTTTAAAAATCTGTTTTTTTCTAAAAAAAACTTTGATTTTTCAAAGTCCACAAATTCAATCCAAATAGGTTCCAGGAGGTCCCCCTTAGGCTAAAACAGTAATTCAGCGGGATTTAGATGGTGAATGGTCGAAGTCGAATTTATAAAGAGACAGTACATGATAAATTTCGATATTAGAATTTTCAAAATTTTTTCAAATTGGAATCGAATTTGGACTATTCTCTAATTGAAGTACACAAAAAATTGCTCGAAATTCAAATTATTTCATTCGAATTTTCACTTCGACCCTTGATAAATCTGCCCCTAAATATAAGAATAGCCATTGTGGGGAGGTTAGATAGACAAAAACATAGAATAGGAAGAAATAAAATGAGGGAAAAAAGTGGGGGTTCAAAAAGCTGTTGAGGGTCACTCTGTTGGAAGACGTCCAGATCACTGTCAGTAACTTATAGGAGAACTAAATCCGAAAAATTAATATGTATAGAAATGCTATATTTTATGTACTGAACTTATTGAACCAGCCTGAAGAGTCAATATATCTATAGTAGTAATGATCCAGGCCCAGTTTCCCATCTTGGATTTTGTTAGGAGTGTCAGTGACACGCACATGCTCAGTGTGCTTTGAGCAGCTGTTGAGAAGCTAAGCTTAGGGGGTTGACACAAATCATTTAGCAGAAAAATTAGGTTTGTCTGTAATATAAGCTGATTCTACAGGGCTCATTATTATATTCTGATTCTGACATTTATATGATGTATATAGTCATTATATTGTGTGCCAATCCCTAAGCTCAGTAAGTGACAGCAACACAGAGTGCATTGAATCAGCAGAAAAGAAGATGGAGAGCTACTGGTCCATATTTGGAGGCACAGATCTGCTATTCTTAGACAGTTTGTAGCTGGCCTTCATTTGTCATTATTTGAAGTTTTTTTAATTATTTAGCTTTTTGTTCAGCAGCTTCACAATTTGTTATGTCAGCAGCTATCTGGTTGCTAGGGTACACTTTAAGCTAGCAACCAGGCAGTGGTTTGAAAGAAAGATGGGAATATGAATAGAGGAGGGCCTAAAGAGAAAGATAACTAATAAAAAGTAACAATAACAATAAAATTCCAGCCTCACAGAGGAAATGTTTTTGGTTATCTGGGTCAGTGACCCCCATTTGAAAGATGGAAAGAGTTAGAAGAGGAAGGCCAAAAATTCAAAAAAACATTTTAAAAAATGTTAAAAAAAACAATTGAAAAGTTGCAAAGCATCAGCCATTCTTTAACATACCAGAAGTTAAGCTGAAATTGAACCATCCCTTTAAGTCTTTTTAAAGGGCAAAATTTTAAGTAAAAAATCCATTCCTCCCCCCTCCAATAATACTGCTATCCTGGACAAAATTAACGCTCTTTAATATCTAATACATAAATAAAGCAAGAAATCTCACTTCCAGTTTGTTGTAAAATGGCGATGTGGCAACCTGCACTTATGTGCGCGCTCCAATGGCCTGCTAACCGGCTTCTTTCTAAAACCGGAAGTTACTGGTGATGCTGATGTTCAGCCGGTGACTTTTTATTAGCTTGTCTCCTTCGCTGTCGAGCTTGGTAGCTGCTCACTCCCCCCTCCCCTCTTCTTTCCCAGCCACCTTGTTCCCCACACGGACTCACACAGAGCAGGGTCGCCACATCGCCGTTTTACAACAAACCGGAAGTGAGATATTGTTGCTTTATTTATGTATTAGATATTAGAGAGAGTTAACTTTGTCCAGGATAGCAGTATTATTGGAGGGGGGAGGAATGGATTTTTTACTTAAAATTTTTTGTGTTACTTGCCCTTTAAAGTACCTTTTGCATTGTTGCTCTTCATTGTTAGAATAGCAGGCAAAATTGCTGTTCCCCTAGGGCCCCCTGCAGTTACGAGGTTCACCCCCTCTATAGTTACAAAATAGACCCCCCCCCATGCCTGTCGAGGGGGGCCAAGTAAGGTCCTATGATTCCCCACCATCTGTTTGACCAAATGCAATGGTGGTTCAAGAAATATACTTTGCTAGTCATATAGAGCTTACAGTCTAAGATGGTTACCAAATCATGTAACAGGGACAGTAAAAAAATCCAGCTATAAAGGCATGGAGCATATTTCATTTAAAGGGATTGGTCACGGGATAACTTTTAGTATTATGTAGAGAATGATATTGTGAGACTATATGTTTTCATTTTTTTATGATTGTGGTTTTTGTGTTATTTAGATTTTTATTCAGCAGCTCTCCAGGTTGCCGTTTTAGCAGTCTGGTAGCTAGGATCCAAATTACCTTAGCAACCCTACACTGATTTGAATAAGAGACAGAAATATGAATAGGAAAGGGCCTGAATAGAAAGATGAGTAATTGAAAATTAGCAATAACAATACATTTGTAACTTTACAGAGAATTTGTTTTTTTTAATGGGGTGACCTCCATTTGAAAGCTTGACAGTCAGAAGAAGAAGGCAAATAATTCAAAAACCATAAAAAAAAAAAAAAAAGTTAACTTAAAAGTGACCCACCCCTTTAAATGCACCCAGCATGTGCTGGGGCTGAATGCATTTTTTTCTGACTCCTTTAAAAACACCTAATATGCTTATTTTGCATCAGCATAGATTTATGTGTGCTGAAGTACAGAGAAAAAAACAAATCAGCCAAAAATGAAGAACTGATTTTGTAAAAACGAGCACTGAGGAAAATGGCATAGCTTTTAGTTTCTAACCTTCTAGATAACCTACATAATATATCCCAATCCTTCAATTCATATATTATAGCATGATACTATTTGTAGTACAGGTACTGCTCAGTGTTTTCATGCCTTTTTACTGAAAATATATGTTATTAAATTCAACATTTACTCATATGTAATTGCTATCCTTAGCTGATCAAGGGGAACATTCTGATAATTCTGAAGTATGTGGAATTAAGTAGCTACTACCTAATCCACAGGCTCTGGATCAAGCAAACATCATCAAAATATGGTTTTCAAGTGAAAGTCTCATCTGACACTGACCTGTTGATACATCCCAAAGGGAATTTGACAAAGAATGAAACTGGTTTGGCAGAACTATTAAAAAAAATGTTTGTATGACTTTACAGCTTGCCATTCTAATTCTCTACTCCCATGTCAACAAATGTAGTTTATTAACTTCAACCTCCTTCTGTTTTATCTGTAGTCTAAAATAATACTATAAAGTAATGGTCTATAATATAATTTAGCCATGGATGAATCAGCTAAGTTGTATACTGTAAGTCTGAGCTACTGCATTGAGCTACTGCAAGGGGTGTTAGGCCTGAAGATGGAAATAGCAAGATCTTATCCCTTGTTTAGAAGGCCCAAATAGAAAGATTATCATGCAATGACATATTCTTCAGTGCCTCTGTTATGGGCCTTACCCATGCTTCTAGGCTCCCCTTATACCTTCATATTAAATCTGTCTTTGCACATATGTATAGCTAGGTGCACCTTTCAAGACATCACTATCTGCCTTGCAATCACTGCAGATTGATAGAAATGATAGAACTGGCCCATGAATATTATATAATTTGCCCCATAGAGGGAAAACTGGCCCATGAATATTATATAATATTATATATATTGTACATACCTCTATGCAGAAACAGACATAACCAGCTCTTCAGTGTGTGTGCTGTCTATGTTGTGGCCCCAGATTACTGACAGTGGAATTGCTGAGTGTAACAGTGACAGTTGTTTTGTTAATAGTTCATTTAGCACATTAACTTTTAGTAAAAGCAGAGCATAGAGGAGATGTGCGTTAAGTTTAATGACCTTTACTGAAGCTTCTACAGGCATGGCACAAATGTGCAACAGGAAGCATGAAGAGTAAAGGAGAACTAAACCCTAAAAAGGAATATGGATAGAAATGCCATATATTATATACTGAACTTACTGAACCTTATCACTATATTGTTAATGATTCAGGCCTTCAAAGTATTCACAGGAGTTTCCCATCTTGGATTTTGTCAGGAATGTCTGTGACACGCACATGGTCAGTGTGCTTTGAGCATCTGTTGAGAAGGCGAGCTTAGAGGTTGTCACAGATCATCAAGCAAAAAATTAGATGTTCCTGTCATAAGTGTGCTTGTTTCTGAACTGCCATGTACCAATAATCTGAATTATTTAACAATCAGTCTTATATTGGATATATTTTATATATTCAATATAGTGTGAGTGGGTCCCTAAGTTTAGGTAAGTGACAGCAGCACAGAGCATGTTCAGTGAATCAGCAGACAAGAAGATGAGAGGCTACAGAGGCATCTTTGGTGGCACAGATCTGCAGTGTTAAAGTGTTGTGATTGCCTTGGGCTGGTATAGAAACCCAAAACAAAATGTAGTACTTTTCTAGTATGTAAATATACTATGTATTGCAGCCAACACAGTACTTTGGCATGAATGGGCAGCATTCATGCAAAGGAGCATTTTACCTGACAATAGAATGGTATATCCAATGTTGGCTCACTGATGGAAACAGATAGGCTGGTATAGAAACCCAAAACAAAATGTAGTACTTTTCTAGTATGTAAATATACTATGTACTGCAGCCAACACAGTACTTTGGCATGAATGGGCAGCATTCATGCAAAGGATCATTTTACCTGACAATAGAATGGTATATCCAATGTTGGCTCACTGATGGAAACAGATGTTCTCCCCACAAACTAAATTTAGGGTCCAACTTTATCTTATATTGTGCATTAGCCAGTGTCCCCCTGGGGCCAGTATACTTCCTGAGCACCCCTGAACTTAACTGGATCTATTTAGTGGATGCAAAGCTATTTTGACCAATACGGGAACTGACACTTTGTATTACCTGTAATTGGATTACCTCAGACTTGGCCAGACAAGTGACAATTCCTGCAACTCCTGGTAGAGCATTAATAACATGGGAATCTTTTTCTCAGGTGGGCCTTCACCCCATTAGTGGAAGAATAACACGCACACAGCTGATTTCACAATAACGTGGATGCCGGTAGTTCTTGTAACAGATAACTCTTTATTTGCTGGTACTGCCCAGATGGCACACATTCCATTACTTCATGTATACTTCAGACATTTAATTCCCTGAATGGTATTCACAAAGGCTTGGTACTTGCAGTACCCAGAGATAGTACTTGCTAAAAGCTGAACTATTCCCCAGCTCTAGCGGATGCTTGCAACAGTGAATTTCTCCAGGAATTTCTATTCCTGAGCCTAACTGCGTCCCTATGCTGGAGGGTGACACCACAGGGTACTTAATGTCCTGGTTTCATACTTGGAACCTCTGGCTGCTCCACCTACTACCCTGGTCCTATATCTTACTTCTAGAGTGAGCCTTTACAGATATATTTGTACATTGGCTCTCCTGCTGAGGCCAATCTCCACCTCAGTCTCTCCAGCAACAACCACTCCCCACTAGCAAGTGGGACCAAAGAGAGCAAAGTCATGGTGACTTCCGTTTTTAAAGACATGACACCCCTGGCCAGCTACATGACTACCAGGGAAACAGTTAGACTGCGAAGGGAAAACAACACCCCATCCTCCAATTGTTAGAGTTAGCTGGCTTAAGCAGTATGGAGACTGCCTGAAGTCAACGTGTGCCAATTTTTTACCCTACTACATAGGTAATCCTTACCAATAAGATAATATAGTGCTTGGTTCTCCTGGTACAATGCAGGAACACAGACAAGCTGCTTCCATGTTAAATTCACTTTGCATTAGCTGTTATGAGCAGGACCCTTCTGTTTTCAGGAATGCTTGCAAAGCAAGAAAGGAGAAGGGATATTGATTGCAAGACACCTAAACAAAAAGGGAAACATGGTGTGTATTCAGTAACTGCAGAGCAATAATACCTGTAATGAGCACTTACCATTGATCAATAAAAGACATGCCAGTCTGCGTTGCATGCTCTGAGAAGACATAACAGTTTGGATAAGTAGAGTATTCTGCTGGCATCAATTATAAAAATAGCTCAAAAGATGTTCTTTGTTTCATAGCCAGAGGGAATGCTTCTGATCTGTCTTGTGATGATTATGTGTTAAAATTGTCTTAAATTATAAATTCTTTTAATTTATATTTTCCTAAAATTGCTTTCATAATTAAAGAGATGTTTCTCTTGCATATGATGCATGATCATTTATAAACCAGAGAGGCTATACATAGGCAGGCACTGGCTGTTGATCTATAATATTTTGATCAAAGGAAATTCAGTGATTAGGTCTAAAACCACAGTATCTGTTTTGGGATCATTTATACTTTTTGGTTGATTGGAAAATCCCATACGCAAAAGATATATTTCCATAGTAATATATTACTCAGCAGCAAATTGTGCCAAAGAACAAAACATCTACTGTACGTAGAGGTGCTGCTGAGTCCCCATCTGCCATCCGTTTACCCCAAAATCACATGCCTGCCCAGCAGAACAATCAGATACCACTATGCTATAGTATCAGACAACTATTTAAAATGTATTTGTGAAACATGTTCTGTAAAGTATGAACATGGAAGGTTGTTCTGTACAGATGCTGAAAAAAGCCTAAACTGTTACTGGGTGGCAGGTCCGGACTGAGAATTAAAATAGGCCCTGGCATTTCAGGTACACAGAGGCTCAATCAGCCCACATAGAGGCCCAATGAGCCCCCACCAGCCCACTAAATACTGACTTTCTATGGGACCTTATAGTAGCCCCTCTGACATTTGCCAGATCCCACATATTGCCAGTCCGGGCCTGCTGGGTGGTGATACTGACATAAGGTGTGGTACTGCAGCAAAGTTATTAAGCGCTCCTCTAATCTGGTCAGGGTCAGACTGGGGCTGCTGCTTCAGGGGCCTCCACACAACCCCTGGTTCCCCCACCCCAAAAACACCTCAAGCCCCCGCCCCATACGCAATCCCCCTCTGCCCCCCCTGGGCTGGGAGGGAGATCTGGGGCAGCAGCAATAGTGGGTCATGTCCCACGTCTCATTAAACTGCTTATTTCTCTGTGCCCCACAGGTTCCCCCAACAGATTGCCCCTCTCAAGTTCTACTTCTGCAATGCAGACTGGGAAGTAGTAGGCCGATCTATTTTAGTTGTAATTTTCTGTGCACATGCTTAGGTTGCCAAAGGGTTAAACAACCCTGGCAGGGTTCTGAAAGGAGTATTAGCTATTCCTGCAGAAAGCCTTATCTTTTTAATAAGTCTTCTCAGTGGCAGCTGCAAATGACTCCAGCCTGTTGGAGTCCCGGAATAGCAAATGGTGGAAAATCAATTACCTCTAAATCTAGAGCAAAACAATTTTTCTAACAGAACTGCTGTTGACCATTTTAGAAATCTGACATTTCTGTTGTGCCCATTTGAAAATAAAGCAGCATGTGGGCTGGTAATGGAACAGGCTGTATGATTTGCTGCCCCCCATTTTCACCCAGAGTGGAGAAATGTTTTGGGCAGAGACCAAGTGAAAGCTCTACAAGCTGTTTATTCAAGGTAAACTTAACAATAATCCGTTCATGTTGGTTTATACCTTCTGTTCCACCTCTCAAAATCTTAATGCTGACCTGCGGATGGAGCAATTGTATTCTGTAAATGACTCAAAAGGCTATTCTTATGCAAAATAGCGCCCCATACAACCAAATTATATCAGTGCAGAAGAAATTTAGTAACATAATTATATGATAATAATGTCATTAACAAAGCTGTGGAGACTTAGGCAACCATCTGCAATTCTTATACATAAATAATTCTTCACCTACAGTATCTAATTCCTGGGTAGCATTAAAATGACCCAGAGAAAGAGAAAAACATTTTCTAATTATAATATAATTTTCTCTGTACTGTGCATGTGCACACCTTCATTGGGCACAAGGGATTATTGAGGAATACTGTGCTCTCTGTTGAACCTACCCGGATTAGTGTCCTTTTTTAAAGAACAGATGTGCTAACCCAGGATGCCAGATTAACAATTATCATCAATGCAGGATAGGGGGCGCCAGGCATGCATTTCTCTGCTTCTCCTACCCCCTAGTCCATTCCCTGGTCTTCACTCTAGCCAAAGTGTGCGGTCTTTTTAGCACATATGCACTGTTCCTTTCATGCTGCACCTTTTTTTCGTGCATGTGCATGGGCATCTGGCCAGGTTGGCCCAGCGCTGGGAGGCATGTAGGGATCACCCTCCCTCCTGCCCCTAACTAGGATGTCATACAGACATATAAGTAAGAAAGCGGCAGCAGATTCAGGCCTCGGTGGGGTCATTAACCTCTGCTCTATGGGTCATTGG
The DNA here is from genome assembly GCA_038501925.1 of Xenopus petersii. Lineage (NCBI taxonomy): Eukaryota > Metazoa > Chordata > Amphibia > Anura > Pipidae > Xenopus > Xenopus petersii. The sequence continues at coordinate 45,892,203 of CM076683.1, read as the reverse complement.
ATTTTTGGCCCAAAATTCCTCCTCACGGCATGTGCGTTTATCAGTTTGTTTTAGACAGGTCTGGACTGAGATTCAAAATAGGCCCTGGCATTTAAGGTGCACAGAGGTCCAAACTGCCCCCACATGCCCACTAAATAGTGGTTGCCTGTGGCCAAGTCCGGACTGAGAAATAAAATAGGCCCTGCCATTTAAGGTACACAGAGGCCCAAATAGCCCAAACAGCCCCCACCAGCCCACAAAATACTGATTTTCTATGGCACCTTATAGCAGCCCCTCTGGCATTTGCCAGAACCCACAGATTGCCAGTCCGGGCCTGTGACTGTGGCATTTTACTGCAGCTGTTCAAATTGCCAGTGTAAGCCTGCATCAAGGGAATGAACTCGCTTACAGGTCTTCCTCAATATGAATTCATATATGAAGCAAAATGTGACACTCCTGTGTTGGCTCCAGAGAGTATGGAACCTAAATCCTCTATGCTTTTCATGAACTTTATGTAAACAACCATTCTGAACAATGTATATTACATTTGTCCATTTTATATTTAGTAGCCCTTGTACAAGTAAAACAAATCTAAACAAAATAACGCCATATTGTAGTATGATAAAAACATTATAATACAATATGTATTATTCATGCTGACTTCATATTTACAGTAGAACAATCACCTTTAATTATTATTTGTTATAGAATGTCCTGTTGTTACCAACTATGGGCTTCGTTTTTGTTTTTCATTGTTGTTGAAATATTTGACTTTTTCTGCCTCTTTCCAGCTTTCATAATTGAATACAGCAGCCAATTGTTATGTTTTTGGAAGTATTGCCAAGAAGCATTATCTTCAGCACAGCTTGGCATCCTCAATATATGATTTATTTCCGAGGACATGGTTTGCACACTGGGCTGGGTAGATTCAGGTGGACTTCCTATACTCTCTGGGGCAAATTCACTAAGATTCGTAGTTGCGCCAGCGTCCGCTTCGCCACACTTCGCCAGGCGTATTTTCGCCAGCGCTACGCAAAATCCAAAGTTGCGCTCAGGGGAAGCGTAAGGTAGGGAAGTTGCGCTAGCGTTAATTTGCCAAGCACAACGAAGTTACGCTAGCGATGCTTAATTTGCATACGGTGCCAAATTTAAGTTACAATGGTGGTATATGTAGCAGTACTACACAAGCCTCGGAAACCTTCAAAACAGCAAATAAAATTTTTATTTTGCCCTACACATGTACCCACTGTATAGTTAAGGTGCCATGAGTTAGGAAATGTAGGGGGGAAGGAGGGTAGCCCCCAAAAATTTTTTGATCTTTTTGAGCCCATCACCCATAAAAAAAGAAAAAACGACAGCATTTTTTGGGAATTAGAAACATTTTTAACTTTTTTTGAAGCAATCCCTATCTACTCCATTGCACTTTGCCTGGTCTGAGGTGGCGAAGGAAGTCTGGCGTAAAAGGTAGCGTTCAGAATAACTTGCGCGTCAGTGAATTTGCGTAGTTACGTCCATTACGCAAATTCGCCAGGCGTAAGGGTGCGAAGTAACACTAGAGAATTTATGCCAGCGTCCGTTAGTGTATTGGCGAATTAACGAAATTGCGCTAAGCTACCGAATTCACGCTAGCGTTAGGCGCTTTGTCATTTAGTGAATTTGCCCCTCTGTGTTTTCCCTTTCCATCCTGAGGACATCATACACCTTTTTTTCCTATTTCTTTTCTATAGTACTGTAATATTTGGATGAAATAAAACATCTGACTGGTTGAGCAGTCCTCCTGCAAGATAGCAAACGATTGGCTAATGATTGGCAGTACTACAACTGTTTCTGATGATCACACTCTAGTTCTACATTACAGTTTTTATGGCTAAAAGATGTAGGCACATTATAACAATAAATGTATTGAGTATAATTTAATATGCTGACACACTGTTTTGTTAATCCAGAGCAGAATAATCAAGGCAGCTGTTTCTGTTGCTTTTCAACACAATGCTTGTGGTTTATTATTTTTGTTTCCAAGGAAACAGCAGAATTTATAGCAGCCAGCATTGGTTACTTTTGCTTCTATGTGGCTTATTTACTGCCCTCAGCACTTTGACTGTATATTCTCAATAATCACCACATCTGAGGAAAAAATACACTTCCTAATAAATATGCTCCAGGTTTAGGAGAGTGTAATTCGTTAAATTACCCAAGGCTGATACAGCTTTGTTTTTAAAGCTCATGTGAGAAAGCCTCTCTTGTAAATAAAAGGTCCCTTAAATGCAAAATACAAATGTATTAGTCTAAGGGCTATTCCACACGGGGAGATAGCGACGCGTTTGCGACAAAGCGCCGCGACAGTCGCCGCGACCGGCGCAGGCGACAGTTTTGTATGGGCGCCTATGTAAAAACGCCTGTGCTAACCACACGAGGCGATGCGCTTTTCAACAGTCGCCTGAAAATACCTCGCCAGGCTTTTTCAGGCGACTGTTGAAAAGCGCATCGCCTCGTGTGGTTAGCACAGGCGTTTTTACATAGGCGCCCATACAAAACTGTCGCCTGCGCCGGTCGCCGCGACCGCAAACGCGTCGCTATCTCCCCGTGTGGACTAGCCCTAAAGGTC